>JAQQSY010001008.1:0-14700 GCA_028646535.1 Procyon lotor | reverse complement strand
GTCTTTCTACTCCAGTTCACCCCCCACCTTCCCACCTGTCAAGTCAGATTGGGACCTCAAGTTTTTGAGCTGTGGGCTAAAGTCTAAATTTTGTTCTTCCAAACTCTAGGGAATCACACAACACAAAAGTAAGAAGGAGAATAAAAGCAAAAACAGAGGCTGTCTTCAAGGAAACCAGAAACATCTCCAACCCAAGCGCACACCTAAGAAAGACTTGAAGGCCGAGGTCAGAGCCAGAGGGGGGCTGGGCTCTGGCGGCGCCCCCTCCCGCCCCGCACAGACGGCAGCACCGCGGGCATGGCACGGTGGGACAGGCCCACGGCTGCTGGCAAGAGTCAGAGCAGGCCGGGCACCCCCTGGAAGCACTCTGGGCCCCCGGAGTGGGCGGGGTGCCACACCGTGGGCGGCAGGTCTGGGCCGTTGTCTTTGCAGGGGATCAATGAGGGCTGCAGATTCGCTCACAAACCAAAGCCTGGGCCGCAGGGAATTCCGCCAGCCTGGTGCCGGGGCCGGGCCCGAGTCCACAGACAGAGCCTGTGGCAGCTGGACGGGAAGGCTCGCCCACGAGAGACCAGGACCAGAGGAGCCCGGGAGCCCTGCAAGGGCCCCACCAGGAGGGACGGCGAGGCAGAACGGCGGGGAGAGGCCTCAGAAGACACACACGCACCGACCACATGCTGCCCCAGAAGAGCCGAAGCTCGTGCTGTACGCACCAGCCAGGTCTATACAGAGCAGTGAGTCTCCCAAAGTGAGAGAGAAAAAAGAACAGAAAAGTAAAAGGGGGAAAAATCAAGGCACAGCTTGGAGAAGACAAGGCACGACGACTCAGATGAAGCCTGAGCTCACAGAGCTCACCGAGGGAAACGCGGGGCCACTGCAGGAAGGACACCCGGACGGACCCCTACTCACAGCAGGGATATGGGCAGGGCCGAGAGAGACCCCAGAAAGTTTCAGGTGACAAAGGACATCAAGTTCAAAACTGTATGATATCCAGAAAACAGTAAAATCAAGAAGTCAGTGCTCAGAAGAAAATTCATGGTCTAAATGCTTACGTTGAGAAAACAGAATGACAACAAATAAAATAGGCAGCAACTGAGGAGTCTTAGAAGAACACCTAAGGCTGTTCTCTTGGCTTCTGCTCTCCACCAGGGCCTCCAGGAGGGAGGGCTGCTGGGCTGCTGTTTGACTCCTTCCAGCCATGTCCCAGGGCACACTGTAGACCATAAGTACTTGCCGAACAAATAAATGAATGAACTTCCTAGGAAAATACAAACGATCAAACTTAACGTCAAAGGAAAGGAAGAAATCAGAACAGCTACTGACCATAGATCCAAAAGCCAGTGGTCAGGAGACTGCCAGAGGCTCAGGAATGGGCAAGGGGGACACACTCAAGGGACGTCAGTGGGGCACAGCGGTCACTCCACATGTCTGCCGAAGGACCAGTGGCCCTCGCGACCGGAGAAGGTCTTCTTTGTTTAAGATTTACTTTTTTTTTTTTTTTTAAGATTATTTTATTTATTTGACAGAGAGAAACACAGCGAGAGAAGGAACGCAAACAGAGGAAATGGTAGTGGGAGAAGCAGGCTTCCTGCCGAGCAGAGAGCCCGATGCGGGGCTCGATACCAGGACCCTGGGATCATGACCTGAGCCGAAGGCAGACGCTTAACGACTGAGCCACCCAGGCACCCCAAAGATTTCCTTAATTATTTTGAGACACAGAAAGGGGCAGAGAGAGAATCTCAAGCAGACTTCGGCTCAGCACAAAGTCCAAAACGGGGCCCTACCCCGCAACCCTGAGATCATGACCTGAGCCGAACCAAGAGTCAGACACACAACTGAGCCACCCAGGCGCCCCAAGAAGGTCTTCTTAATGCCAAAAGTTTCAAAGAAATGAGTGTGCAGGAGAGAAATAATCTTATTTGTAGAGACTTTTGAAATAGTCCTAAAGAACTGCAGTTCTGCCAACTGAGAACTACAAATTAAACTCAAACTGGAAGGCTGATCTCTCCCGCCCAGGACACGGAGAGTGTATGTGAGGGCGTCACAAGTCTCATTCACACGATTTCAAATTCAAACACATGCTGGAGAAACACCCACAACAGAAATCACAATCATAATTAGCATAATGTACACAATATTCAAATATGCAACAAATCTATAAAACGTAACTCTAAGATGGCTTTGTGCTATGATGTGTCACTGTTAAAATGTGGGGTCTTTGTGCCTCGTCTGGGAGCAGTCAATCCAGTGACCATCTGACCACGGTTACTGGACGTCCTGTAAAATAACTCTTCTCCCTTTCAGGAAAGAGCCATAAAATCCGGCCCAGAAGCGGTAGTATATTCCTTGTCTTGTTAATATAAATATGCTCCAGTCGTCATCTTGGAAGGCAAATACGACAGAAACAGCACGCCCGGCCGGGACCGTCTAGACTAGTAAGAGAAACACAGGACCGAAGGATGCAAGACAGGGAACGGACACCAGCAGAGAAACCCCAGCGGTTCGAGCACATGGGCGGCAAGCGCAACATTAACCAGGCAAGTCTGGACGTGCCTATACAAAAATAAGGAGTTAAACTTAAAATTCTGGGCGCCGGGGTGGCTCAATCAGTTAAGTATCTGGCTTCAGCTCAGGTCAAGATCCCGGAGTCCTGGGACTGAGCCCTGCATCAGGCTCCTTGTTTCTCCCTCTGCCTGCTGCTCCCCCTGCTTGTGCGCTCTCTCTCTCTGTGACAAATATATAAAAAAATAAAATCTTCATGAATGAATGGTAAAGAGAAGAAACAGTTTTAAGTTGATGTGGTTGTTGTCAGGGAATCAGGTTAGATGCAGATAAGACCCTGCAGATCTTAAGCAGATTTTCAGCAATCTGACTTCTTAAAAGACAGTAAAAATTACTTGGATTTTCTTTTTAATTTTAAATACACAAAAATAAAAACAACTAAAATCATAAACACAAGTCGAAAGTTGCTTCCTGTGAGCTAAAAGATGTCAATCACATGATGCCATGATGTTCCATAAACATAAACGTGCCCTGCATTTTTATTTTAATGACCCCTGCATGGTGCTCTTCTGCCTTTTATTGACATAGAAGGACCTTATTTTACCCTCAAGCCTCATTACCTCAATAGTCAACAATCAGATCCTCATCTTCTTTCATTTTTTTAAAGATTTTATTTAAGACAGAGAGAAAGCATGTGCACACACAAGCCAGGGGAGCAGCAGGCAGAGGGAGAGGGAGAGGCAGACTCTCTGCTGAGCAAGGAGCCCGATGCAGGGCTCAATCCCAGGACCCTGAGACTATGACCTGAGCCAAAGGCAGATGCTTCACCGACTGAGCCACCCAGGCATCTCCAGATCCCTACCTTCTAAAGTGTTCTCCGCAATGCTTTGAATGTCACTGACAACCAAAAACCTCCACTGTGACTTCCAGTTCTTTTTATGTTTACTGTAGTAATGGTCCTGCGGATTCAAGAATGTCATGGCCCACATGCTGTCCAAAGCAAAGCAGCATAAAAATCTGCTACTTCTTTTAAGATAAAGGAGAAATTCAGATAAAACACTTGATGCCCAAGGCAAGGATCCACTCCTTGATACTAATCCCAGGAAATAACATTTGTTATCTCAAAGATCCAACACTGAAGATCAAAATCTCTGTTATTTAGGAGATTTCTTAAGGAGCTAAAGAAGTGATTTGCACACTGGATGCACACTTTAGGAAGTATGAGGTCAGGGACCCTCAATCTCCCCACAGGCTTCCTCCGCGTGTGGCCACATGGGCAACTTTTCCAGGGGAAAGCAGTGCAACTTCGTAGCTAAGGGGCTTTGCAGTTGGCTTGGGTTTAAAGCCTCTCTAGGTTAGAATCCCAAGTCTATCACTTCCTGGCTAAATGGGCTTGGCCCACAGAACAGCATCTCAAGTAGGACTGAGAGAGACGTGAAATACAGGCAGTCTTCAGCAGGCTGCCTACACGCAGGGATGCTCTCAGAAGCTGCTAGTTAAGGCACAGTCTTGGGTGATGGAGCCTCCGGTCAAATGCTAAACACAGTTCATTCCTCATAGGACACTTTGATACTGCCTTGTATGGGTTTATCTGTAAGAATTTTGTCTTATGAGAGTAATTAGAACATTCCCTGAATGCTTATTATGTGCCAAGCAATGTTCTAAGGGCTTGAATTAAATGTATTAACTCATCTAATTTTCCTAACAGCCACAGAGGATCCAAGCTCGTTTTCCCATTTTACTGGCAAGGAAACTGGAACCCAAAGTTACAAGGTAAGTGTTGGAGACAGGATTTAAAGATTTTATTTATTTGTTTATTTGTTTGTTTGTTTGTTTATGAGAGAGAGCGCAAAAGCAAGCAGGGGCAAGGGAAGAGGGAGATTGAGAGGGAGAGAGAATCTCTAGCAGACTCCCCGCTGAGTGGGGAGCCCAAGGCAAGGGTGGATCCCAGGACCCTGACATCATGACCTGAGCCCAAATCAAGAGTTGGAGTCTCAACCAATTGAGCCACCCAGACACCCCTGGAGCCAGGATTTAAACTTCAGGAGTTGTAGTGGTGTCCCGGCTTTTAGTAAATAACACTGCTGCAGCTCTCACTGTAAGCTTATTGAAAACAAACATCATTTATATTTCTTAGGTGTTTTGTTTTTTTTTTTTAAGATTCTTATTTACTCATTTGAAAGAAAAGAGAGAGTATGAGCAGTGGGGAGGGAGAAGCCGACTCCAGGCTGAGCAAGGAGCCCTACGCAAGAGCTCCATCCCAGGACCTGAGATCAGGACCTGAGCAGAAGGCAGACGCTTCAGGGACTGAACCCCATTATCCATATTTTCAACACACATTTGGGGTACACAATGATGTTCTCAGGTACTTCATACGGCAGTGAACTGTGGTTTTTGCCTCTGTATCTGTCCCTGAGTGCCGTAAAGTCCCCCAAGCCATCTGAAGAGGTGAAACCAATACAGGTCCCTGTGCACAGTGCGACCCACCTGCCCTTCCAGCTCCTCCCGACCCCCTTCCCCCTCACTTCTCCACTCCACCCACAGACTCCCCTGCGGTCCTGCTAAACTGCACGTGCACTCCCGCCTCACTGCTCACACGGCGGGGACCCATCCATTTCACAGTCGTGCGCTGAGCACCTACTGCCTGATGGTCACGGTGAACAGGCACTGCAGAGTACAGGGTGAAGACAAATAGGACGTGATGGGCAAGAGGTGAAATCCGAGTAGAGTCTGTGGTTCCGTTCAGAGGGTTGCACCAATGTTAATGATTTCTGAGCCTTGATTTGACTGACCTTTGATCAATTTGCCATGGTCTCGTGAGACGTCAACATTAGGGAAACTGGGTGTAGGGTACCAAAGAAGTTTCCGTTTATATGTGCAACTCCCCCCCACCCCAGAAAACGCACAGACGCGGTGCCTGCTCCCCCTCCCAGAACCGCGTGCTGCAGGAAACCATACACGCGGTGGGGGGTACCTCGCGGTGAGCGGTGCGCACCAGCCCCCAGTAACAGCCAGGGCTTCGGGAGGGGAGGCGGCGGGGCCTCCCCAGCCCGGAGGTCGTGGGCGCCGGCGCTGCGCCCACCCTGCGTCCCGCAGCACCCTGGGCCTTCCCGGACAACCAAGTCCTTTAAAGGCGCTCCCCGCAGCCCCCCCGGTCCTCAGGTGCACAAGAGGGCGGGGGCCGCGCCAGTCTCTGTAAACCGCGCGGCGCCGGGGCCCTCCTGGGACGCACCTGGAACTCCAGCCCATAGATCACCGGAGCGTCGTCCTCCATGCTGCGGCCGCTCACGCGCCTAAGGCCTGTCCCTAGAGCCGGAGCGCCTCCAGCTCAGCGCCCATTCATTCCCTCCGGCCCAGGAGGCGCGAACCGGGGGCCTTCTAGGCCCACCTCGGCTCCCGTAGGCCTTACTTCCTGTATTTTCCTGATGCGTCATCAATACGCTCCTCTCCGGCCGCCAATGGAAACGGATCCGGGCTCGTGCGCATGCTCCCTTGGCTCCATACGGGTTCTCAACCCTACTGGCCGTAGGGGAGGAGCCTGGTCCGGAGCCACGTCTCGGGGGGCGGGGGGACAAGGACGGGGCTGCTAGTCGGCGGGCGTCCCTCTGACGGCCCTGCTTGGAGCCCTCCCCGCTCGGTTCTCCCAGAGAGAATCGCTCACCTGGACCTGTGCCTGTGGTTTGTTATCATTAGTGCCCAGCGGGGCGCAGGGACAAACGCTTTGCCCGCGCTGCCTTAAGGTTCTTCGCTCTAACCCTGCGCCTAAGGTAGCATGCTTCCACCTTAGCGATGAGAGGCTGGAAACTGACAGTTGAGGGCACCGAGGTGATAAGTTGGGGAGCTAGGGCGTGGGCCTGGTCTGTGGGCTCACCAGGGCACCGCCCAGGAACCCTGAGGTCAGCGGCCACGCTCATTCGGGCCGCAGGCCCCACTGGGGGCGGGGCGGGGGAGAAGCAGTACCAGTGCTGCACCGGGGAGTGATGCCTGGCACACACCTCTGGCCGCATCTGACCGGCATCTGACTCTGAATGGGAACCTTCTGGGAGAACCCTGGGTTCCCTGGAGAGGTCCAAGGACGATCCTGGAGGACACTACTTAGCATTCCTTGACTGCGCCTGCCTCCACCATGTCCTTAACAGACCGAAAGGAAACTCCATGGGATCCCAAAGTGCCATAGCAGAACCCCTTTCACTAAGCTGGGTTCCACTGCTTTCCAGGACCGCGCACCTCTCCATATATTTAACTTTTCTCTCAATCCTTAATTCAGCTTCATGACAAATGGCAAGGTCTGGAACAGGTATATGAAAAGATGCCCAGCATCTCTGATCAGCAGGGAAATGCAAATCAAAACCACAGTGAGATGTCGCCTCACACCTGCAGGCATCGCTGGTACCAAAAAAGTCAAGACAGCAAGAGTTGGCAGGAAGTAGAGAAAAGGGAACCCTTATATGGTGTCAGTAGGCATGTAAACTGGTGCAGCCTCTCTGGAAAACAGTATGGAGTTTCCTCAAAAAGTTAAAAATGGAACTACCATATGTTCCAGCAATCCCACTTCTGGGAGTCAAAAGAGATAAAATCACCATGTCAAAGAGACATCTGCACACTCATATTCAGCCTTATTCATCTGCAGCCTTATTCACAGCAACCAAGACATGGAAACAACCTAATTGTCCATAGATGAATGGATAAAATGTGGCACACATGGGTGCCCCCCTCACACACACACAGTGGAATGTTATTTAGCCTTAAAAAGAAAATCCTCTCCTTTGCCAAACATGGATGAATCTGGAGGACATTCAGTTAAGAGAAATAAGCCAAACACAGAAAGACAAATACTGCATGAGTACATACTTACATGTGAAATATGGGGAAAAAAAAACCTTTGAACTCATTGCAGGAATAGAATGGTGCTTACCAGAGGCTCAGTGGTAAGAGGAAAGGAGCTAGTGATCAAAGGGTATAACTTCACTTATAAGGCAAATAAGTTCTAGAGACCTGATGTACAGAAAGTACATATCTTACTTATCTTAATAATAAGATACCTTATACTTGAAACTTTTCGGGAGTAGATCTCAAATGTTTTCCTCACACACCTACAAAAAAAGTAACATTGAGATGATGGATGTATTAATTTGATCGATGTACTCACTTTACAATGCATATGTGTGTCAAGACATTACATTGTACACACTGAATATATACTACATGGTCAAAAATTAAAAATGTAATCATTATGAAAAGAAGACAGAAATACTTTTTCTCTGTTGTATCCTAGTGCCTAGGGTCCTGCTGGGCACTGTTAATATTCAACAGATACCCCTCAAATAAAGAGCTCTCAGTGATTGCAGTAAAAAATCAAGGAAGCAGAGGCACAGATTGGAGGATCGTATTCACTGTCTCCGACTGTGAGATTAAGTTGTGGAGCTAAGAGAAAGCAGTCTTCATACCGCTGGATTAAGTGTACCCACATATTACTGGTTTTATCACTGCCGTCTTTATGGTTAACGTTATTCCACAAGTAGTAGGGATGCACAGCAGGAAAAGTAGAAAATACTGGTAAGCACAAAGAAAAATTTCTAAAAATAAGTACTTCTTAGGTACTTATTGGGAATAAAAAGAAAGGGCCTAACGTTCTCTCTCCCACCTGCCCCGCTGCACCAGATCCTATTTGAGGGTCAAACTAATTTCCCTCCGTTTCCAGGGATGACGTCAACTACCCCGCCCATTTCCCCCCACCCCCCGCTCCCCGCTCCTCCCGTCGCCTAGGACCGCAGGCCCCGCCCACCGCAGCACGGACCGGAAATGCGCTAGGCGGACGTCCCAGAACTGGGCATGCGCGAAAGCGACACGAACGGAGAGCGCGCGCAGGCGCAAAAGCCGGAGGAGGTGCCGGGTCCAGACCCTCTTTCCGGTCTGCGTCCGCCTTCTTCCCCGACCCTGGTCGTGGCGACAGGTGACCGCCTCCCAACCCCAGGGGGCAGGTCGCAGGTGAGACTCAGGGCCTGGAATGTGGGGAGGGGGTCGGGCCGTCCCTAACCGCAGCCCCGCCGGCCCTGACCCCAAGCTCCCGGGAAGCTCCCCCACGCGAGGAGCACCCCTTCGGCGGCTTGTCCTCTCGCCGCTCCACCTGCGGGGCAGGAGGGTCTCCTCTCCAGGTCCCCGCCGTGGGGGGCTCCTCCGCGGGGGCTGCTCCTCGACGTCTCGCCCTGGGAGGGCTCCTTCAGGTCCCAGCTGTGGCCTCGGGGAGCAGCTTGCCCTGGACAAGCCCTTGGTTCCTCTTGTTAGTTGGCTCTTCCGTGGACAGACGGGACCTGCCCGACCAAACTCTCAGGACTGGGAGGGTGCCTGGGCGGTTATTCACGTCCTGGTCCCTTCCAGAGCCGCATTCGGGGCGGAACTGGTCGGTAGAGTGCGTATGCTGCGAAGACTGAGAACGTTTATTTTAAAAAGAAACAGGCTCAGAGATCTGCTCTGAAACGCGTGTGTGTTCCTCACGCTGGAGCACAAAAGTTTAACCCAGCGAAACTTGGGCTACAGTTTCCCCCTTCTCGTGGCCGCTGGAAGATGGTGTCTTTGTGTCCAAATACTCTCCTCCTGGCTTCTTTCCGTGAGTTCAGGGTGGTGCTCAGTGACAGACCCTGCCCCACTGCGGAGGGGTGGGAGAGGGCGAGGGGCTTGCAAATAGGGTGATTTCGTGGCAGAGTCTTTCCCTTGTCCTCACTCTGTGATTTCCAACAGCGCGCTAGCACTGTGCTTCCTTATTAAAGTTACAGTTACTGGGCTGTTGTATAGGTAGCTCATTAGAGTTTGAAAGTGCCCTGGGCATCGGTTACTGTTTATTCCCCATGAGCCCAGTTTACAGACTGGGGAAAGCAAGACTAAGAAATTAAGTCGTTTTTCAAAGTTCGCTTAGTAGTGAAACTAAAACTCAAGCAGTTCTTCAGAGCTGTGTTCAGTGCTCTTTTGGACGCGTCCCTGCCGCTCTGGATGGTGACCTGTCCTAGCAGCCTTACAGGGAGAGCGAAGCAGAGAAACCTGTGTGGAAGTCCCGTCCCCGTCAAATGTGGACAGTGTGCCTTTGGCCAAATCTGGTTTTCTCTGCCACATCATGGGAGGTAATAACGATACTCTGTAAGTTGGTCCTGAGGATTAAATAAGATAATACATGTAAAAAGCTTGATCTGCAGTGGGTGTTCTTTACGCGGGGGCTTTTGCAAGTATACGCTAATTAGACTTCTCCTGCATGGCATATATTTTCATGGAAATAGGGTTTACCTTATTGCAGTCTAGTAAAAGATGTATAATTCCAGCATCATGTCCAGAAAGGGAACCTGAACTATTGTAGTTTTAATTGTTCTTAGTGGGTTGTTGTTGTTTTTAAGATTTTATTTATTTATTTGACAGAGATCACAAGTCGGCAGAGAGGCAGGCAGAGAGAGGAGGGGAAGCAGGCTCCCTGCTGAGCAGATAGCCCGATGTGGGGCTCGATCCCAGGACCCTGAGATCATGACCTGAGCCGAACAGAGACTTTAACCCACTGAGCCACCCAGGAGACCCTTAGTGGGTTGTTCTTAATGAAACTTCAGTTCTCAAATAATCACTTAAAAGTTAATACTTAAAAAATATCATAAGGTGGGACACCTGGGTGGTTCAGTCAGTTAAGCCTCTGCCTTCGACTCAAGTCATGATCCAGGAGTCCTGGGATCAAGCTCTATGTTGGGCTCCCTGCTCAGCAGGGAGTCTGCTTGTCCCTCTCCTTCTGCCCCTCCCCCCCACACACACACACCCCGCTCAGTCTCTCTCCTCTCAAGAAAATAAAAATCTTAAAAAATATGTAAATGATCTTTGGCTTCAAGCTTACAGTGAGAGAAGCCCCGGTGTTAGTTACTAAAAGCCTGGACACCACCACAACTCCTGAAGTTTAAATCCTGGCTCCAGGGGTGTCTGGAGGGCTCAGTTGGTTGAGCGTCCAACTCTTGATTTTGACTCAGGTCATGATCTCAGGGTTGTAGGATCAAGCCCCAAATAGGGCTCCACACTGGTCATGGAGCCTACTTGAGATTTTCTCTCTTCTCCCTCTGCTCCCTCCACCCTGCTCATGTGGGTGCGTGTGCTCCCTTTCTCTCCCTATCTCTCTCTCTCTCTCAGAAAAAAGAAAAGATCATAATTCATTAATTAAAGGGAATCATGCAAAGCACCTGCCTGAGCAAAAAGTCTACTTTCTTTGCTAGCATTTTAATGCTAACATAAGCTAAAATCATGTCTATGGTTTAAAAAATTATTAAGCCAAAAACAGAAATAATGATTTATATTACACAGAAATCAAAATAAATGCATCTCTTTTTCCATTTTTTTTTTTATTTTTTTTAAGATTTTATTTATTTGACAGAGAGAGAGAGATCACATGTAGGCAGAGAGGCAGGCAGAGAGAGAGGGGGAAGCAGGCTCCCCACTGAGCAGAGAGCCCGATGTGGGGCTTGATCCCAGGACCCTGGGATCATGACCTGAGCCGAAGGCAGAGGCTTTAATCCACTGAGCCACCAGGTGCCCCTCCTTTTCCATTTTTTAATTATGAAATATAAAGAACACATGTAACATTCATGGAAGACAAGATCAAGTGCAAACCCGACCCAATCTTCTGCTCACCAGTATGAGAACTGGACTGCGGCCAGTGGCTTGTTCATGTGTCCCTCCCTGATCAGATGTTCTCTTGCCATCACCTCCAGCCCCCTTCCCAGATGAATTGGATACTGTCATCATCTTGCTTTTGCACTTGTATTCCAAAATCAATGCTTTGTTTAATTTACGTGTTTTTGAACCTTATACAGAAGATTATGCTGCTTATTTTTCTACTCACTCTCTGTGCAAAATTAGATTTGTGAGGTTCAAACACTGATACATTAGATATATCATGGCTCATTTGTTTACATTTAATGTTCCATTTTTAATATGCTATTTATTATTGTGTCTACAGGCAGTACTTGTTTCCACATTTTTTTTTTCAGTCTTTGGAAAGAGGCGGGTATTTTGTTTGGAGTTAATGTTTGCAAGCATCCACAGTCATAGCTTCTGGTACCATTTGAGGAGTTCCTCTGTGATATAGAGGTCACAGAACCATTTATTGTATTAACCAGAACTCTTGAGAGCAAAAAGACGTACTTAGTTTTACAGTAACCATGGGTATGGCATGGAAGCATCCAGGAAAAATCAAGATGGATGGGTTTTGAGTCACAGGATTCGTGCTTGTGAAATGTGATCCTTTCAGCCTGTTTGGATCTTCGGCCTATTTTTCTGTTGGGTCCTTTATTGACCTATTGAGTTAAAGGAATTTTTTTTATATATTCTTGATATCAGTTAAGAAATCAGACCTTACCAAGTGTAGGTGAATGTGTCGAACAAGAATACTTTCACACTGCTCCTATTTGTGTAAATTGGCACACTTGGGCAATTTGACTTTATCTAGTAGAGGTGAAGAGGTGTATTCTCTGTTACCCAACATACACATAAGGCATGCAGAAATTTGCACGTGTATACCAGGAGATGTGTATGAGAACATTCATAACAGCAGCGTCTGTACCATCACAACCTAAAAACACCTGAGCTGCCCGTCAGTGGTAGAGCAGACCATGTGTCATGGCGCCATCACACAACACAGCACCCCTACAGCAAAGATGAATGAATCCCAGCCTCATGCTACTTAAAAGTTGAATCTCAAGAACAGAGAGGGGAAATTTAGTCAAAAACTGAAAAATCTAAGTAACGTACTTACTTGAAAAAATCTAAGTAACTTCCTTACTTGAGGAAATAAGTATGTGGAAGATTAAGGAAAAATAAGAGTATGGCAAATTTCAGAATATTACCCCTAGGGGAGGGAAGTAATCATCAGAGTGTCTCAACCACATGTTATAAATATTGTTTTGTATCCACTCAAAATTTGTTAAAAGTTATTTGTAGAATAAAATTATTTGTAGAAATGCACCCTTAGGAGAGAAGGGGAAAAGTTATAAGAACCTCTGAGTTCTCCTCCCGAGAGAAGAACATTTGTGTGTGATCTGTCCCTTTCCGTCCAGAATCGCTGTCATCCCTGTGCCGTTTCTCTGTTTTCCTCGTGTGTGCGTCAGCTTCCTGGCTTGCTCTCTGTGCCACTGCCTGGCTCACGGGCGTACCCTGGATCTAAGACACAGTGGTGTGCCCTGAGTAATGGCTTCTCATTTTCAGGACATTTCAGTACAGCCCTTTGGCAGTGCTTTTTAACAAGCATGTAGTTTCTATTCAGAAATTAAGATTGGAGCACCTGGGTGGCTCAGTGGTTGAGCATCTGCCTTCAGCCCAGGTCACAATCCCGGGGTCCTGGGATCAAGTCCCGCATCAGACTCCCTTCTCAGTGGAGAGCCTGCTTGTCCCTCTCCCTCTGCCTTTCCCATGCGTGTGTGTGCTCTCACTCTCCCTCTATCTCAAATAAATAAATGAATAAATTTTTTTTTAAAAGAAATGAGGATTAACAATATAATTTTTACTCTGGATTTTCAGCACCTTTGTAACCTATCACTAGGAAACAGATTGATTTTCTAACTTAGATTGGATTAGAAACAGGGTTTCTGAAGAGAAAACGTAGTTAGGAACAAGCATTGATTTGCAAGAATGTTGATTTTTACTTGGCTTTCTTCCTTTCCGGAGATCGTTACTTTAAAAACATTTTAGATAAGTTGGTAAACACAATTGCTGTGTCAGGGTTGTATCCTTTGCCGACCTGACCTGCAGAAAACTTCTATTTCTACTCTCAATAAGTAAGTTTCCCCAAAACTCTCTAAGAGCTGTCGTTTCTAAAAATCTGCCTATTTCAGACATTTTCTTCCTAAAAACTCATAGTTTCAACCTCTGATTCTTTACTGCTGTAGCAGTTCTTTCTTGCGGTAAGTATCCATCCCCTGGCTAGTGAGTAGGTCTCGCATAGCGATTAGCTTTCTCTTACTCCAGTGAGTTGGGCGGTAGCTCAGCGTTACCTGGTCAGTCCTCCCTCTGGAACCCCCATTTCATTGTGTCTCCGCGTCTGACACATACAGATTCACCTGACTGGTAGATATTTCTGCTTATGTTTAAGAGTAGAACTTCTCCACCCTTCCCTGTACATGATGAAAACAATGGGATTTTCCAGTTGTGATACTCTTTACCTTTCCCTGTAACTGTCTCAGACCTTTTCTTAGAGCCTACATTATCCTACAGCCAACTCTTAGCGTAGTATTGGGCTTCCTGGAGTCCCAGTCTGAACTGCTGTTGTCCTGAGCGGGGCTCAGAACCGGCCGAGCCCAGCGGTACTTACTGACATCCCCCAGGTAGCAGGCACTGTGCTAGGGGCTGGGATTCCTCAGTCCTCCTGAGGGTTCGTCGGGAAGGACCAAACTCCATTCCTGGCAGCGTCATTTACTACCAGTGACTTTTCTTAAAGATTTTATTTATTTGAGAGTGAGAGGAAGCGTGAGCAGGGGAAGGGGCAGAGGGAGAGGGAGAAGCAGACTCCTCAGTGAACAGGGAGCCCAACGTGGGTTCAGTCCCAGGACCCTGAGCCAAAGGCGGACGCTTAACCGACTGAGCCACCCAAGCACCCCATCGATGATTTTATTACTTTCTTTTAAACATTTTATTTTTAAGTAGTCTCTGTCTTCACCCACTGTGGGACTGCAAGTCACAACCCCAAGACCAAGAGTCTTGTACTCTGCCGACTGAGCCAGCCCGGCGCCCCGCTACCAGTGATGTTAGGGGGGTCCTGTCACTGCTCTGATTCCCAGGGCCCCTTCTGTGGATTAGCGCATTGAGGACGCCGCGTCCAGCCACTATCCAGGTGAAAGGACGTCGTACTTGTTCCCATGGTGTTCCTGCCCAGCCTGTGGGCTACGCAGAGAGGTCCCGGGGGACAGCCCCGCGTGTGACAGCACCTGCTTCTGTTCACGGCCTCCAGGCGGCCTGCATCAGCCTTGCTGTGAGGTAGTCGCAGAAGGGGCTTTTGTTCCTGTTTCATGTCACGTTGGACTCCTTTGTAGCTGATCAGGTGAGTATGTAACGCGGGGAGTTAAGTCGCTGACTGTGCTGGACGCAAAGCTTCTCCGAAGTGTGTAACTTTGATTCTCTAAAGTACTCTTGATCTCAGATGCCTGGGTGACCAGGCGTAAGAAGGAAGGCCCGCTAATTGGGAATACTGCG
>JAQQSY010001007.1:0-14700 GCA_028646535.1 Procyon lotor | reverse complement strand
TTTAACCAACCGAGTCGCCCAGGCACCCCACAACTAGGTCCTTCTAAAAAATGTTTAAATGGGTGGAAAGGATTTAATGTTTGTGTCCGGGTAGAAACATTAGATTTTACTGAAATTCAGGAAATACTTTTGTCGTTCTTTATCTGCTGAAATATTCACAGATAAGATCGATGATGGATCTTTATAAGAAGCCTTCCTCTCTCCCGCCCCAAATCCAGGTAACGGCTGAAGCAAACCATCCCGGGAAGACTTTGCCATCTGAAGTGTGGGTGTCCCTGCCACACTGAGAGCCAGAGGAAGGCACAGGGGCCTTGGTAGAAATAGACCTTGGGTTGAAAAAGCAGCTTTCAGCAACAAGATGGGGTGAGGGAAGGAAACCTAGCACTGCATGTCTTGCTGATGAATCCTGGCAAAGCAAATCAGTGGCTGGCAAGAACAGGCTCAAATGAGAGTTAATAAAACAGAATATACATTGCCCGTTTACATTTATTGCACATTAAACCTCCTCACATACGAATGCTAATGACAGATGCAAAGCAAGTGCTGAATACGGCAGGTCTGTCAGTGGGGAGTGGGCCAGCCGCCAGCTCCCCAGAGTAAACCTGACAGGCAACTCTGTGGGGAGGTGGGCCTCTGTGGGACTGGGCCAGGGCCGCTGGGGCTGCACGGAAATGGACATCTTCCTAAATCAGGAACTCAAACCTCCTGCGCCACCCCTTTCCTGGCCGCCGGGTGAGTGGGCCAGCCCCCAGGAATGGACTGCCCTGCCCATCACTTAGGTCTCAGATAGATGCCAGATGGTCCACGCAGTGTGATTTGGCTTTTTTTTTTTTAACATCTTCTGCAAAATTTTCCATCTAGACCAGGTTGTCTATTGGATGCAAAGTTCCCTGAACCCCAGAAAGGACAGGAGCAGAGCCAGTACCAAGGGAAGGCACAGGGGAGAATGTACCCCCGAGGGGTTTACATTGTGAAGCAGCCCGGCGCACTCCCCAGAGAACCCGCTGTGAAGAAGGTTCTCACGAAAGTCCTTTGTGACACCTCAGCTCCTGTCTAGTGCTGCTGGCAGAGTGACCGTCTCCTTGACGGTTCAGAAGCCCTTTCTCAGGCCAGCTTCTTCCAGCTCTCCTGCCAGGGTCCCAACACCACTTATTCTGACGAGACATGGATTTTCCTCAAGAGAACAAATGCATTCCAGATGCGTTTGTGATGCTGGGCTGGTGGAAGGGTAGATGCTACTGAGCCAACTCTGAGTTCTTCCCTTTTCTCTGCAACCTTAAGCCCCTGGTGCTGTGACGCCTTCTAAGGTGTGCACTCTACACCAGGACAAGCAAGGGGAAAAGCTACGAAAGCCCTCGGGCAAACCTCTCAGCACGCTCTCTCTCTCTCTCTCTCTCTCTCGCTCTCTCGCTCTCTCTGCATCTGCACCTGCAAAGAGCAGCAATGCAGGTATTCCCACGGGGGGGCCCTGCTAACTCAGTCCTGCTCAGTCAGAACCAGGGGCGTCCACTTTCCCCCCCGGGTTGCATCTCCCCTGGGCAATGCCTGCCCAAGTCACGTTGCCATCTCCAGCACTCTCTGTGATGCCAGCAAGCTTCTGCACAGCTGGGAGCAGAGCTGCAGCCTCCTTAGCACAGCTGAAGAGAACAAAAGCTTCCAGGGGCTGGGAGATAATGAGCTCCCCATTGCTTCCCCCCCCCATCCGCACCCGTCCCACCCCCTTTCCTCTGACAAGTGCAAAATCGCCCAGAAGCTTCTCTCGCCACCCACCACCCACCACCAGAGCCTTTATTTATTTATTTCCTCACGGGGGTTGATGGCGTTGCTTCCCTTGCTTTTCAGAAGCTAAAATGCTTTGGCAGCCAAGAATGAAAGTGTTTGTCTTAATTCTGCCCTCTCGGCAGGAGCCGGTGCAGAAAATGGCTTGCCTGTTTCCTGCACCGCAGCCGCCGCCGTAGTGGTGGCAAAGATAAACAGCCCATCATTGCGGAGCTGAAAAGAAATATAGAAAAGGGGATGGGAGTAGTTTAATTACTTTGAATGGCTTTTTGTGTTCTGTGTGATTGCTTCCTATGATACAGTAGTTTCTCATTCTCCATGCAAGCTCCGTGTTTCTATTCATAAGAATAAGATTGAAGCAGGAAATTGGCTTTCAAGAGGAGAAGAGAGAGAGAGAGAGAGAGGGCTGAGAGGTGGGCCCTTTCCATCAGGGGAAAGCCAGGGGTGGAGTGTTCCCACAGTGGCTGAACTCAGCCAGGAGCTGGGCCAGCTCAGCTTGCCCTGCCCTGGGGAATGCAGATGACCTGGTCCCAGCCAGAGTTAGCCCTGGAGCAAAGATGGGGTCTCACAGAGCTTAGGAGAGGTCAGAGCAGGGTTGAGGAAGGTCTGTGAGCAAAGCCAAGATCATTCTAGGGCTGCAGGCCGGTGCCATCTGGGCCTTCTTCCTATCTGAAAAAGTAGAGAGTGTGTGTGTGCATGTGTGCATGTGTGTGTGTGTGTGTGTACATGTGTGTGTGTGTGTGTGTGTACATGTGTATACACGCGTGCATGTGCATATGTATCTCCAATTCCATTCAAGTTATCTACCCTGGGAGAGATTTTAGGCTCTGGGCTGGAACCAAGGAGAATGTTGCTTCTTCCTTACCTTCTACCCTTGCATACTTTCCATTTCCATCAACTAAGGGCTCCTGGTTCATAATAATAACAAGTAAAGTCACCTTTTGATATGACATAACTGTAGGATCAAAAGAGATCCCACCAGGCCATTAGTCACTGACTAAGAATCAAGAGCTCCTACTCCAAGCAATCAAGATGACTCTTCATCAAATTCCCCTGTTTTTCCTGTGTAAATTGGATTGCCTTGTAAGACAACAAAAATAACTTGAATACACCAAAGGAGTTTCCTATTAAAGGAAGTCCTGTGATAAATCCTTTTGTAATACAAATAATATATGTTGCTGTAAATTCTAGTTTTATGTATTGGATTTTCTTAAATTACAGTAAATCTGTACTGGGGACATCTGAGTTAAGGACTGAGATTTACAAGCCCATCCAGAAAATTGAGTGTCCATTGTGTGCAGAGCATTCTTCAACAAGAGGGTGAAGTTTGGAAAGCAGGAATTAATGGCATCTCTACTCGTGAGTTTGAGATCCTAAGCGGGGTAGAACCATCAGGTGCTTGGAATATTTCCAGTCTGAACGGCCCCACGAGGCAGGCCCTGCAGGTACACTTACAATCTTCAAGGTAATATACAGATGATACCATCCACCATTGTTATTACAAGATTCCCATAAACGTAGAAATAAGAAGTTTGGGGAATACATTCTTTGAGACTCACATGCTTCCGATGGAAGGAGCAGATACCGAGCCCCGAAATGCTATGTAATATACTCTTGAATGCAAACAGAGTAAATGTTTGCTTCCCATTCAGAATCCTAAGCAGCCCCGACAAATGGGAGGGAGGTCCAAAGCCAGCTATGCTCGGTGGAGAACTAGAGAGAGTTCACCAGGGGACACCTCTCGGCAACAATGCAACACAGAAACGCTGCTCACAGTTTCCAGAAGAAATGTGTCCAGGAGAGCAGTTGCAGGAAGCAGGACAGGAGAAACACTGAGAACAGGTTACAAACTGTACAACAAGACAAAACAACAAAACAAGGAGGAAGTGAACCAGAAACTGCGAGAGAGACTTGACACAAGATGAATGCTGGGTGGTAACAAGGTGACCAGGACGAGCCCCTTCTGCGGTGCCTTCCTCCTCGCTGTTCTCCCCACTCTCCTTAAGGCCTCCTGCCTTTACTTCCCCTCTGCCTGCTGCCCTCGTGCTAATCCCGGCAGAAGTTCTATGTCCAGCCCCATTGGTGGTCTTTTTCAATCCCATGCTCTCCTCCGGGAGGAAAGGACTGAAGAGGGGGATCGACATGATGGAGTTGTGGCCTCCATGCAAAAGGGGGGTTCAGAATCATATATGGACCAGCTGCAGCCCAGGCCAACACCTAAAAGCTACAGATAGTAGAAAAGATCCTTCTGCCCAAAGTCGTCTTCCCCTTAGGGCAGTCAGGATTTCCAGAGTTCTACAGTAGTCACTTTTTCTATAATTGTCATAAGTAGAAGAGAGGAAAAAACACAAACTTGGGGGGGGTATCTCAGCTAGAAATAGGGTTTCCTGTTAGTGTTACCTTCAGGGTCCCAAGGCCACAACATGGTACCAGAATGGGAAGTCTTGACTCGGGAGCCAGGTAGCAAGCTGACAGAGCTGAGGGAAGGCGCAAGCCTCAGAAATGGGTTACAATGAAACAAGATGAAACCAGAGAGGGAGACAAAACATAAGACTCAGGAAATGAACTGAGGGTTGCTGGAGGGGAGGGGAGTAGGAGGAATAGGGTGGCTGGGTGATGGACATTGAGGAGGGCATGTGTTATGGTGAGCGCTGTGAATTGTGTAAGACTGATGAATCACAGACCTGGACCCCTGAAAAAAAATAATACACTATATGTTAATTTAAAAAAAGAAACGGGTTTCAAAAAGTATAGCTCAGGGGCGCCTGGGTGACCCAGTTATCTAAGTGTCTGCCCTTAGCTTGGGTCATGATCCCAGGGTCCTAGGATCCAGTCCAGTGTTGGGCCCCCT
Organism: Procyon lotor; assembly: GCA_028646535.1. NCBI lineage: Eukaryota > Metazoa > Chordata > Mammalia > Carnivora > Procyonidae > Procyon > Procyon lotor. The sequence continues at coordinate 10,070 of JAQQSY010001007.1, read as the reverse complement.
GCTCATCAGGGAGTCTGCTTCTCCCTCCACCCCTCCCCCACCCTAGCTCAGGCTCTCTCGCTCACTCGCTCTCACTCTATCTCAAATAAGTAAATAAAATCTAAAAAAAAAAAAAAAAGTACAACCCATCAGAGTCACAGGGACGCGCCTGGTGGCCGGAAGCAGATAGTAAGTAGCACCAAGCCCCCGCCTGCGTGTTTGGCAAGCACAACCACGAACACCTTTCATCAGAATGGGAGAAAAGATGGGGAATGGAAAAATACTGAAGGAAAGAATAGCCTACTTTACAATTTTACTCTGGATATTTTCTGACTGTGAACTTTTGACCACATGTGGATAATATGAAAAAACAAGAGTTGTCCATATGACCTTAGGCAAGACTTTGGAAAGAATGTTGGTCTGAGTGTCCAGTTCTAATCCAGACCTGTTACACATGTTTAAATGGCCTCCGCTCTTATTATCTAAACAAATGGATTTTGTCAAGCATCTCTGTTACAGCTGTATGACTTATGAAGATTATATTTACCTTTTCTCCTTATAAAGACCTAATGAGACCAAATTGGCAGCATGCAATCCAGGTCTCTCTTTAACTAATAATGTGACCTGACTTCTTTAAGCCTGACTTTCTTCAGCCTACAGGAAGGGTAGCCTCTAACATCCTCTGATTCCATAATTGCTTTTGCCCTTTACTATATGTTATTCTAGACTAGTTTAGTCCAATCTATGTGAAGGAAACAAACATACAGAGCTAGGGCCTGAATGAATACATAAATAACCCAAACATTGTTCTCTTAGTGGAATAGCTTAAAGAGAAATTTTCACAAACCAACTGGAGGTCCAAGGTCTTGGGGTGTCAGTCACCTGGAAATGCAAAGACTAGAGAGGGAACATTATCTCAAAGTATAAAATCTTCCATAATACGAATAAGGTGAAAACAGATTTATTTGCCAAATCTCAAAATACCAGTATAAGGGGACACCCTTTGAAACTCTATAGGAAAAGTTGTTCACCCAAAGGGTAATAAATTTACCAATGCATTACACCAGCAGGTGGTACAGGAAGGAAATAAATGTATAAACAGCTTCCCACATGGTTTGGGAAGGTCTTAGGAATGGCCAGGTCATTACAGGGTAGGGCGTTACAAAGGACTGGAAACACATAAGGTTGACATCTGGGAAAACGATAAAGCTGTCCCTCATCTCTAAGGTCCTTCTGAGTCATATTAGAAAAAAATCAGTTCAATGTTCTAATTCTGGAAGGGCAGCGAATGTTTGTCATAGTAAAATGGAGGGAGCATCCTAACAAGGAAGGGAAGAGGGTGCTCGGATTAAGAGCAACCCAACAGGGTATAGACTGACGAGACAGCACCAAGGTTAGCCACTGAGGCCAGCAATGTCGTCGCGTGCTCATCTTTCTTTGAGGGGAAGACTGACACATACTGAATTCTAACTTGGGTAATACCAATACAGGTTGTATTTTGTGCTGGCTCTAAAAGAAAAATAACCATGTGAGTCCAAATTATTTACTTCAGCTGTTGAAGTGAATGAATTCATAGTTTCTCTTCACGATGGTGGGGAAGGTGGTCATCTAATCTTCGGTGCCACAGTGCTCCCCTGGGTCAGGGGGGAGGGGTGGAGGATGCCAGCCCTACACTGCTGGAAAACAAAGCAAAGAACTCTGCCCTCGTTTTCTAGGACATGTGTCTCATCTGCATGAGCTGGTGTTCTTAGGTTGAAAACATGTTAATGGGTGCTCTGCCTAGGTAAGGATTTTCAAAATGGGCCCTAAGTGCATTTACTTTTCTCCTTGCATTTGTAATCAGCCTGTCATTTCATTATCTGCATTCTGTTGGCTGTTTGGGATCATTAGGCAAAACCTAGCTATTGCTGCATATTACTCAGTACGTTTGCTCTAATAAGCTTTCGTAAATAAAACCCGAAGAGATGAAAAAGGCCAGTGTCTGATTACATGCAACCAATTTGGTCTCATTAGGTTCTTATAAGGAGAAAAAGTAAATATAATCTTTATAAATCATACAGCTATAACAGAGATGCCTGGCAAAATTCATTAGTTAAGATAATAAGAGTGAAGACCATTTGAACGTGCGTAACAGTTTGGTTTATGAAGCTGTTAAGTACTATTTCATCCATTATAAACTTTTACAAAGCTCAAAGATGTAATCAGGCAGAGGAAATCGTATATTCTTACATGATTCCCTAAGGTTTGGGCTTAATAAATTGCTATTAAAGCAATGATAAAGACTAATGCTTGTCTTGAATCTTTCAATTCAAAGACCCCTGAATAGACTCATAAAACATTAATTTATTTTCCCTAGATATTCATACAAAAGTTTGTTTAATCTATTTTAGAGAGGGTACCATTGAGGCACAAACAGATCAAATGATAAACACACACACACACACACACACACAGCAAAATAGAGTGAACAGAGAATAATCCCTAAGGTAATTGCTTCTCGAGTCAATGTAAAGTTAGAATTGTCATTTTAAAACAAACCAACAAACAAGGATGAGGGCTGCTTTTAATAGTTTGCCCCTAAGCATAGTATTTTGATTTAGTTCTTGGGTAGCAGGTAAGACAAGGATTGATCAGTTAGACTTGAATATTATTGCTTCCCAATGAGGAATTTGTTCAGGAAAATAATAAATAAAACAACCTCTTGTTAGGAAAGAACTTGGAGTTAAACAACTGCCCTAACTTTGTGATCTTGAGCAAAGTCAAAGAGCAGACCCAGTATTGTCTTAGATGAATTAAGGAAAACAACACTGTGAGGAAGAAATGAAATTTTTTTTTCAAAGATTTTATTTATTTGACAGAGAGAAAGAGATCACAAGTAGGCAGAGAGGCAGGCAGCGGAAGAGAGGGAAACAGGCTCCCTGCTGAGCAGAGAGCCTGATGTGGGGCTCGATCCCAGGACCCTGTGATCACGACCAGAGCCGAAGGCAGAGGCCTAAACCACTGAGCCACCCCGGCGCCCCAAGAAATGAAATTATTAACATCAAGGAAGAAAAAGTCCTTATAAACTTTTTCATGCTGCATACATTACCTATTTTCCCTTTATCTCTTCCTCCTATTCATTACATGCTATGATGTTTTAAGAATTAGCTCTTTAAAAAGAAAAAAAAAATTAGTTCTTATCAACAGAAACTACTACTACTACTATTATTATTTTACAAATACCCTTAATACTGCCCTCAAGGCTTTGCCTGTTGGGTCAGTAGGATGTCCCATCTCAGCACTGGGGAAACTGAGGCAATCCTAAGGAGTGAGCCCTTCCTCCCTCCCTTCAGCCTCACCACCTCAAACTAGATGTCAAAATATAATTCTTACACTTGGCCCAAACCCATCAGCCCTGGAGGAAACAGGTTTTCTAGACTACCAGAAAGAATGGAATGGGAGAAGCAGCACCTGGCTTCTTTCCCATTCCCTTTCGCATTTCAGCCAGTTTACCATCTTCCCGGTCATAGAACTGTCAAGCTGCTCTTCTCAGCCCCAACTGCACTCCTCACCCAGTGTCTCCCCAGGGTCCCAGGAACTGCTGTGACCTGGCACAGCGTGGATGTCAGCAGCAGCGTGGAAGGGAAAATAGGAGGATGGGGGCAAGGGTAGCAAAACCAGGAAACGCAGGTACTATCCTGGGCAGCTAAGCTCTCAAATGCATGCTCTCTGAGCTTGATCTGTGCCTGCACAGCAAAGGAAGTCAGAGAAACACTGATTTTTTATAATCATGTGAGGTTAAACACTATACAGTGTCCTCGGACAGAACGGAAAAGGTGTGCCTAGGTACAGCAAGTTGTGACGTTAGGAGATCAGGGGCTGGCAGCGGTGAGTTGGATTTTACTATTTTTTATCTTTTCTTTTTTCTCCTCCATCTTAAATAGCAGGGACGCTGCGGATCCAAGTGCAGCGCCTCTTACAATAGATGCAACAGTGCCACCTAGAGGCCAAGCAGCAACTGTCCTTCCCAAGCCGCGAGAGGCCAGGACTGAAACCGACAATCCCAGTCCCCCAGCACCGCTGAACGGATGCTGCGGCGTCACCATACAACCACACGACCGGGGGTTGATGGCTGCTTCGCTCGCAATCCACACGCAACACTTGGAGGAACTGCTTGCAAAGCCAAGCACACAAGGACTCTCTTTGCTGACATCACACTACTCAGGGCTGCTCCTCTTGAGTGTAGTTCCAAAACATAAAAGGAGAAAGGACCTTCTGGATGTAGCCTCAGAGCCTCCCCCTCCCCCCACCAAAATGCAAATTTCCTTGAGCTTTTCCTTCCTGTGTCCTATTCTTTGCATGTTAAGATAATTCATGTAAATTTTATGCATTTCGCTCAGAGGCATCTAATTAGACAGATTAGCTCATCGACTCAGTAACCTTCTATTTTATTCTTCTCAAAAGAAGGTTATGTGAGTTAGGAACCTTTCACTCTTAATAGGCATCAGGCACAGAGTGTGTTTGTGTATGAGCAAGAGCTCACAGGGCTCTGTGGGCGTGGAGAACGTAAACACCTGCATTTTGTGTGTATCCCGCTGTGTTTGCATTTGAGGGCTTGGTATGGCTTCATCCCAAGTCCAGCAGTGGTGCATGGGCACCGGTGCAATCAAAGTGCACCTCTCCACGAGAAAAAGGGAAACGAAAAGTTAGCTCACAGAGGTCCAAGAAGTCTGAACATCCAATTGGCATAACAGCTCAACAAAGGAAATGCAAGAGAAAAAAAACATATATACACTTCCTCCTTTGTTCTGAAAATGAATTACAATTCTTGTCGGCATACCGCCAGTCTACATTCTAGAGGAAAAGAAAACTCACTTATCAGCGGAAGATAAACCAGAGACACTAACAAGCTCTCAAATTGACAAAAGCATTGTGGGTTGCCATGGAAAGCGATCTTTTAAACTGTGAGGGTCATTATCCCCTGCCTCTAAAAATCCACCAGGTGTACCAGCCTAGGATCTAATTAGATGAACCAGATTCCTCAGAGCAGCGTCTGGGATGACTTCCTGACACTCTTCCTTCAGTGAAGAGTCAGCCGAGTCCCAAGAGCCATCCAGATGTGTGTTTCAGTCAACCACTGTATAAGGCTCCCTGAATCAGACACCAGATCTCCCGGCACGCAGCCATCAGTAAAGGTTTTGGGTCAAAGGCGGGCAACACAAATACCTGCCTATACCATTTGACTGGGGCCAGTTAGCCGGGGACGTTGGCAAGGAGAAGAAGTCAGCTTCCGTGTCTCAGAAGAACAGTCATTATTCAATTCTAGCCTGTTGTCGCCTTAAGGAAAGGCAGGCACAGTCTTGCTAGGTTGTTTTCAAGAAAAGCCTGACATCTGAATGTGTATGTGAAATCTCCTGATTTTTAAAGGTTGACAGCAACTCAAAAAAATTTAAAACCTTGTGCGAGGCCAAACAAAATGTGGCCAAAGGCCTGATTCGACCCAGAGAATAATAGTACGACCCCTGACTCGGGTCATGCACAGCCCTTGAAAATCTCTGTTCAAACCACACCCAGCTGTTACACCTCTGTTGCACATTTAGGGCAGAAACTCTCACACTTCCATGTCTTTGTTTATCCTCTTCTCACTTGTCTGAGTTGGTCTTTTCCTCCAGTGTCTGCTTGTCAAAATTCAATATTAGGGGCCAACTCAAATGTCAATTTGTTTGTGAAGTCGGCTGGAATCACGGTAGTCAAAATTAATCATTAGTAACACTTGGTTTTTATCTCTGTTCTCACACTTAGTGGAGTCTGCCTCCCAGTAGGAGGGAGCAGTGTTGGTAGGAATCCCGGCAGGGAGTTCCTGATACCCAGTAATGTAGCCAATACATTCTTTCTCTCTCTCTCTCTCTCTCTCTGCCCAGTGCCCAACATAAAGCCTGTGTTGACGGTTGCTTCGAATTTACATTGAATAAGTTACTAAGTGGGAAGCAAGGCACAAAATTCATTGGTTAAAATACTCCTGCACTTAACTTGAATCCCAACCTTGCAGGAAACACGTCAGGTGATCAGACGACCTTGCCCAGGTCTTCTGAAATTGGATCGACATAACGATCATTCAGACAACCGCTATTCTATTCAAGTAAGGTGCACCTCTCTGCCAGACCCCGGGGGCATGTTATTACTATCAGGCTATATTTTGACTTCCTAGAGGGTAGGGTTCTTTTTTTCTTTTTCTTTTTTTTCTTTTCCCATGTTTTCATTCTATAGACCTACCACACTGCCTGGCACAGAGAAGGGATTCATAAAATACTTGAGTTTAATCATCAACAAAACAAGTCTATAATGAACACCTACCTCATGCAAAGAACAGCATGCTCTGGGTAGTGATGTGGTAAAATGCCCTGGGGTAGTTCTACAATCTGGTTGGAAAGTACAACATATTTAAATGGAAAAAAAAATTAGTTGCACCATCGTCACATGGTAAATGCTGAAAAGTGTTTTTTGAGCTCCAGCTCTGTGGTATATCTCTTGTTAAGTGCTGCGTATCCAAAGAGCACCCTCCCACACACCCCTGCCACTTAATGGAGACCAGGTATCACGTAGGGGAGTTTGAAATGGAAAGAACACTATACTCTGAGCAAGTCAGAAAAAGTGCCACTCGAAGAAATCCCAGGAAGCAGGAAACTAACAAAGTTTTAGATGGAAAATGGTGTCCTATTGTTTTAACATTAGGATGTTAATGGGGGAGGATGTTGAGTAAATAGAAATGTTGCTAAAGAAAAATATAAAAAACTATGTTATCCCTAGATTCCCCTGGAGGTTTCTGGGACCTAGGTTTGTAAAATTCCCTCGCTGTCATCCTTGGGATCACACCCAGTTAAGTACTACATTGAAGCTCCAAGGAAGCGGGTCCTGAGCTCTGAGGGGTAGAACTCTGCCTGGGGCCACAGTGACCCCTGACTCTGACTGCCTCTGGGAACACCCAAGCTGATGGGAAGAGAGACAGTAAGACAATCCCTCTGTTCTACCCTAGCATCATCCCATTCCTGCCTTTCTCCCAAACACTATTCCCTCTATGTCTCAGTCTGTGTGGGCGGCTATCACAAAAAACACCATCAACTGGGTGGTTGGTAAACAACAGAAATTTTTTTCTCACAGTCTGAAGCTTGGGGAGCTCAAGATCAAGGTGATGGCAGATTCCATGTCCAGTGAGGACAGCCTTCCACAATGATGGCAATCACAGGGCAAAAGGGACAAGCTAGCTCTCTGGGGCGTCTTCTTACAGGGTGAGAATCCCAGTCATAAGGAAGCTGCCTTTGTGACCCAACACCTCCCAAAAGCCCCACCTCCTAATGTCATCACCCTGGAGGTGACAATTTTTTTTTAAGATTTTATTTATTTATTTGACAGAGAGAGAGACCACAAGCAGGCAGAGAGGCAGGTAGAGAGAGGTGAGCAGAGAACCCGATGCAGGGCTCGATCCCAGGACCCTGAGATCATGACCTGAACCGAAGGCAGAGGCTTTAACCCACTGAGCCACCCAGGCGCCCTGGAGGTGACAATTTCGACAAAGGAATATGGGAGGGACTCAAGCGTCAGACCCCAGCAGTGGAGAAACTCCCCATGCTCTCATGGATCACCTCTGTCCATGCCCACACTTTGCAATCCATGCATACCATTTCCCTGCTACGGGTAACAAGAGGAGAATAACCATGACCACTGTTCACCCTTTCTTTTGGCCCCAACTTGAATCTGACCAACTGGTCTGGAAAAGCAGTGACAAAAAGAGAAAGGACACTGGTTTCAGCATAAGCTTTCTCTTCCAAGTGGGGAAATTAATGTCATGAACTCTAGCTGTGACACCCCCCCCCCAGCCCACCATGCAGAACAATCCGTCCATGACACGTGAGAATGTGAGAGCGTATTGCTTAAAACTGTCCTGTAGGGGCACCTGGGTGGCTCAGTGGGTTAAAGCCTCTGCCTTCGGCTCAGGTCATGATCTCAGGGTGCTGGGATCAAGCCCTGCATCGGGCTCTCTGCTCGGCAGGGGGCCTGCTTCCCCCTCTCTCTCTGCCTGCCTCTCTGCCTACTTGTGATCTCTCTCTGTCAAATAAATAAATAAACCTTTTAAAAAAAAAAAAAAAAAAACTGTCCTGCAAAATGGAGAAAACCTGGGGAAGGAAATAAGAAAAAAATGGATGGGGGCAGGGGGTAGAGAGGGAAGGGAGAAGAAGGAGGGGGAAGAGAGATCAGTACGGCAGGTGAAAAATAAAATGAGGATTTATTGAGAGACTCTCAGTTGCATCTGGAGCTTAAGATCAGGAATTGCTGGAGACATAGAAACATAGAAAACATAGAAAAACGTAGAAAAATGGGGAAAAGAAAAAAATAGAATCAAATCTCTGCTTTGCAAGCTCACAGTCTGCCAATAACTTATGCTTAAAAAAAAAAAGGCAGAAGGGAATCAGAAGATGGGAGAAAAATAATCAACACCGAAGTGGAGGTGTCAACCTGAACAGATTTCAAACCGAAACAAAGAATTTATATGATTAGCTACAATTACATGGAGCTATGTAAACATCTTGGCCCAAATGGTACTGAGCAACACTGTAGCGCTTCATGGTGCCTTATGTAGAGTTTAGTCTTTTGATATTTAGTTTGCATTCTGCCAGCAAAATTTTTGTCATATCTGCTGTGTTTTGCCAAGTCTTTTATTTGGGATGCTTCCTGATTTAAATATTTTTAGCTGCAGTGGTTTTTTTTTTAATCATGAGGGTATTGTTTAAAAAGCAATTATTTTATGTGCATCTAAAAGCAAAATTGAAGCCCAATCCAAATTCATCTGAGATCATCCTATAAGTGAGGGGCACTGTGGAAAGAGGCAGAAAACTGCCCTTGAGGACTATTCGATGAAGGGATCTCAGATTTCTCCTACAAAATATGGTTAGTGGGGTGACCTTTGCTGATGTCTCCCGATACCGTTGATTGAAAACAGCAAATTGCATCTTCATCTGTGTCCGTCAGAAAATAAGGTCCATTTGCCCCTCCCACCCCCAAATCCAGACTCTTTGCAATCAGCCAGCCTTCCGAGTGGCCTATAATTTGGACTAGAGGAGCATGAATGGGTGACTTTCTAGAAAGAAACATAATGTCTTGCCATAATTGCTTTTCTAAGGAAGGAAGCAACGCTGCCCTGGTTTGGAGTTTAGAGGCTTAGGACAAAGCTCCTGGAAGGAAAAAGACCTAAAACATCCAGGCTTAGCTACACGGGAGCCATCCCCTGGGTGGGAATCTTCCTCCAGAGCCCACTCTGCAGAGCTAGGAACAAATCTGTCTGTTCCCTGAGGCAGCCGCTGCTGGTTTCCCAGGGCCCCTCAGCACCACGGTCCTCTGCCACACAAAAATTACAGAAAAGACAGGGTCAGGTTCTTTTTGGCAAAGCAAACATACATACAACTGTCAGGGAACAAAGAAACACCCCTGAAAGCCTTGGCCTTGGCCAAGGGGGGGGGGGATATCTTGATTTTTCAAGCCCACATATAGGCATTGGGTGGATTCTTTCAGAAAGCGCTTTCTTCCTTGTATATTTGAGTCGATCCAATAAAAGTATGGTGCAGAGAGGAGATGTGTAGCACATCCAACTCGGTTGTTTTTACAGCAAATGAATTATGGGCCCGAGGAACAATGAGAAGTCCCTTTCCCAATTGTTCGTAGGTGTGTGTTCATTCCAAGCCATTACCACATGTGTCTGTCAGAGGGAATCTCTGCATCAGGCTATAATGAGGCCCATTAACTTTCTTTCCACAGCAGAGCCGTCTGTGGCCCGGTTCTATGACAGGTCCAAGACTGTGATTCAGGGAGTCGCTTTAGATCCAGTTCTTTCTGAAAAGCCCGTCAGCAACCAGGCGACAGTTATTAGAGCAGCCCTTAAAACCACAGGCAAGGAAGGAGAGAGGGAGTCAACCTAGAAAGTTTCCTCTGGGAAGGGCCCCGCTGTAAGGTGTCGACAGGAGTGGCTGCCTTTGGAAATGGGAGAGAATTTCCTGACAGCTGCAGCTGGTGCCTCAAGAAGGCATAGAATGGGGGCGCCCGGGTGGCTCAGTGGGTTAAAG
>JAQQSY010001006.1:0-14700 GCA_028646535.1 Procyon lotor | reverse complement strand
AGCTCGGTGCTCACGCTGGCGGACACGCTCCTGGCCAAGGGGGGCGACGGCAGCGAAGTGGTGGTAGGGCCCCCGGCGCTCTCGGAGGGGGCGCGCGGCTGGTCCCCGTGGCCGGAGCCGCACGCAGACGTCACCGCCCTGTCCTCCTCAGGCCTGCCAGGTGTTTCAAAGACTCATAGATGTCTTCAGGGCCCTGCAGAGGGAGAGGCCTAACCGAGTGCCCATCTTGGAATTTATGGTCACAGACCTGGAAGCCAGGTAGTTCTTTGTAGGAAAACCTGTGCATTCACATGGGGGTCAGGGTTAACTTTGTTCTTTATGCGGTTTTCCAAACCTCTGAGGTGCAGAGAGTCACACTAACGCCGCTGACCCCTGCTGACCCCCTCGGAACCAGAGCCTTCCCCCGGGGGACCCCTTGCCGCAGCCCATGGCACCTGGGGGCGGGGGGCCCGGGGAGGTCGCCGGAGTCTGCCCTTCAGCCCTCTGGCTCCTGGAGGCAGTGTCTTCCTTTCCAGTGTGCCTTCTTCTCAGGACAGGGATGCAGGGGGCTTGTTTGGTTCTTACATTCTCAGGGACGCGTCTGAGCTCCCCCGAGCTGTGTGTGGACCCCCACGGGGTGAGGGGCAGGCACAGCCCGGCCAAGGTCTGGCTGCAGGGTTTTCTCCACCCCCTATGATGGCGTGGACCTTTGTCCCGCGAGCAGATGCCTCCCCAGGGTCCGTCTGGGCAGGTGGCAGGTGCTTTGGGGAAAGAGCTTCGAAGAGCGGCACTAGTCCTCTGGGCTCATCAGTCGTTCAGATGTTTGGCTTCTTTCTGGGAATTTGTATTCTTCTAGAAAACTAGTTCCTTTGGGTTTGGGGTCGTGTTGGTGTATCTGTTTCTGGGCTCTTTCCTGTGATGTCACAGAGACTCTGTCACAGGTCTGTCCCTTGCCTCTGCCCGTGCCCGCTCTTCTCCTAAATCAGAGTTGCACGTCACCATTTCATTGACCTTAACACAGAAGCAGGCGAGGCTTGTCCTCTTTGTTTTCCGCGTTGTGTTTGTTCAATGCTGGGTTCTCTTTCTGAGAGGGGCTGTTCGTCGCTGTCCACCTGCTCGGGTTCCCGCTGCTGTTCGGGCCCCGGGGCTCCGGCCGGCAGCACCCGCTCGGCGGACGTGGGTTTCTGTGTGGGCTCCTGCCCCCGCGTCCCAGGAGGGCGGTGCCGGGGCGGGTCAGGCCACGGGGGAAGCACGTGGCCCGTGTGGTCTCTGGTCCACGGGACGCCGGCCGGACTGCAGTAACCACGCGGGACGGTCCGCGCCGCCCGCAGGTGTGTGAGCCTGCAGCTCAGGGCCGTTGGGGAACTAGCTGGCTGTGAATCCCCCGAATGCTTGTTTCTGCTGGGCCTGGATGACCACTTGGCGGAGATTGAGAAAAAGTTGACCACCTGGGGCTACAAAGAGAATTGTGTGGACATAAAACTGGAGCGCGCCAAGATAAAGAGGTGAGCAGCCCTGCTGGGGGCCCGGGGCCGGGAGGCTGAGGGCTGGCCCTCTGAGCACAGCCAGGGACTGTCCCTGGGCCCCCGCCCCCACCCCACGTCCCGACCCCATGCCCAGCTGTCCTGGCTCAGCCCCCCTCGGGCCCCCCGCCCTCAGCGGAGCCTCGTCCTGGCCCTGTGGCCGGGGCGCCTCCCTCCAGGACGGCGGCACAGGGGGTGTCCCTGCTCTTGTGCCACACCCCATGTCCCCCACCCCCGCGCCACGTCTCTGCAAACACACGGACACACGCCTCCCAGCTTCACCCCCTTCCCACCGCGTTCACACGCTGCTCACGCTTGTGCAGACACAGGCCACACCCACGTGTGCTCACCACCCGTGATCACTCACAGATGTTCACTCGCAGCCACACGCACGCCAGCCCCGTGTGCCCCCGCACCTGCTCGCACTTGCTGGCCCACGTCTGCCTCCCTCACGCGACCTCTCAGAGTCCGCACTGTCTTCGAAGGCAGGGCCTGGCCCCGGGGCAGAGGAACGGGGTGGGGCCTCGGCAGCCGGCCTCCCCCCCACGTCCCCTCGATCGACCAGCCCCAGCCGCCCACCTGCTTGGGGTACACGCAGGCATTGAGAAGCACAAGCGGATCCTGTGTAGGGGGCGTTAAAAACAGGAAAAGCTGCCTGGACACGGGGACTGTAACTTTGATCCTATATTACAGAACTGATATATGGTCAATGTCAAACTTAAAAAATTGGAGAAAAGCATGAACAGGAAAACAAGGCACTTAAATGAATACAATTAATGTCATAGTGTCGGTTCGTTGGATACATTTGATTTTATAAAAGTAGTACAGAGTGCGTACTTATTTGGGCTAAGATATAGTGACAACGTCTTTACATATAGAACATCTAATCATAAAATTTGAAATACTGATAAAATACAGTATAATTATTTAAAAATTATACACTGTGCAGTTTGTTAGTACTACTGGTAAAATGCTTGAAATTTTTGTTCTAAATTCCACTCTTCCATCTTAAAAAGATTATGTGCCCAAAATGAGAAAGACGAAGAGCAGAAAATGGCTTATCTCCTGGGGGCGCACGACTTGGTCCAGGAGGCCACGGCTGTGGCCGAGGAGCTGTTCCTCAGCGTGCGGGGCTTACTCTCCCCGCAGGAGGTGAGTGTGGGCCCTGGCTCCCTCCCTGGAGCCCCGAGCGCCCCTCAGTGCCCACAGACACACCCCGCACTTGCCCTGAACAGGCCACCTGCTTCCTGCCTGAGGTGCAGTAACAGCAACAAGAGTCGCCCTCCCTTCCGAAATAACCAAAGAGTGGACAGAAATGTGAAACAGAATTTCAACAGTCTAGACGTCTGCATGGGCACCACTGTCCCTGAGCAGAGGTGGCCCCGCCACGGCCCACACTCACCACGGAAGCAGGGGGCCCAAGGGGGCCGGGAAGGAGTCGGGCCCCCGCTCAGGCTTGGAGCAGCACCTGCTCCTGCTGGTCAAACGGGACAACCTCACGCCCCCGGCGCTGCGCCGAGCAGACGGAAGGTGCTGTCTCAGTCAGGGCTGAGCCATCCTGGGTGAGCCCTGCCCCAGATCGGCCTGCGTGGTCTCAGGCCTGGGAGGACCACAGTGTCTGAGGCGGCTGTCCCAGAGCAGAGGCGCCATGGGGGCCCAGGTGTCCACCTGCCAAAAAAGGAAGACGCACAATGTCCGGCAACCAGTGAAAAATTACCCCACCAAAATCCCAGTCAAAAATGGCATGCAAAATCACCATGCCAAAAAGCAGGGAAAATATACCTCGTAACATGCAGAACAATCCATCAAGACCAACCGGGAACTGGCACAGATATCAGAACGAAGAGACCGGTGTCAAAAGTTACTACTGACCACAGTGTGTGTGTGTGTGTGTATCAAGACCACAATGCAATTAAAATAGAAATCAAAAAGCAACATAAAAGATAGAAGAGTTAAGTCCACAGGTACAGAAAGCTGTCTAGTGGTCGTGGGAAGGGGCCCGGGGAGGGTCTTAGGACATGGCTGTTGAGTGGGGAGGGGGTTCCCTTTTGGAGTGACAAAATCATTTTAGAAGTAGATAGGGGCGAGGCTGCACAAGGTTGTGAATGCACTAAGTACCACGGAATTGTACACTTTAAAACGGTTATTTTATGTCATATTAATTTTACCTCAATTAAAAAAAACCCAGAAAGCTATGGGTGAAATACCCAAATATTTGGAAAGTGAATAGCATCCATCGAAATAACTATGAGTCAGGAAACAAATCAAAAGGGAAAGTATTTCTGAACTGAAGGGGGAAAAAATCTCCTGTCAGAATTTTTACGATGTCCCTAATTGCAATACTTAGGGAAAAATCTGTAGCGCTATATAACGTATGACAAAAGAAAAAAGATCCCAAACTAATGACCTTAGCCTTCACCGTAAGAAGTAGAAGAGCAAACTCCAAATAAGCAGAAAAAAGGAAATTGAAGATCAAAGCGGAAATCAGCAAAATAGGAAACATAAAAATAAAAGGTAAAATCAACAAAACCACAGGTTGTTATTTGAGATAAATAAGTTCCTACACTTCTGTCCAGACTGAGCAGGAAAAAAAAAAGAACATAAATGCTCAATATCTGAAGTTAGAGTCGATCATCAGCATTGATTCTACACATATTAAAAGGATAATAAGGAAATATTCTGAAAAAAAAATAAGGAAATATTCTGAACAACTTTATGATGATATAGAAAATTCCTTGAAGGACACAAACAAATAAAATTCATTCAAAAAGAAGTAGATTTACCCGAACAGCCCTCCATCTGCTAAAGAAATGGAATTCGTAGTTAGAAGTCTTTCCACACAGAAAACGCCAGAGCCAGACGGCTGTACTGGTGAGTCCTAGCAAACGTGTAAGGAAAACGTAAGGCCGAGTCAACACAAAGTCTTCTGGAAAATTGACAAGGAGGGAACACATCCCCACTCTGTGAGGCTCGTATGACCGTGACGAACAAAAACTACAGATCGTTATTATTCATGAGCGCGGATGCAGAAGTTCTAAGCAAAATTTCAGCAAATTAAATCCAATAATATGTGAAAGAGATAACACATCAACGCCAAGTTGGGGTTATCCTGGGAGTGTTGTAACATTCAAAAATCAATCAGTTTGGCTCATTGTATTTTTTTTAAGTTAAAAAACATATGATCACCTCAGTTGACAAAACCCAACACTCATTCCTGATTGAAGAAAAAACAAAGCCTCTTAGCAAACTCTTACTAGAAGGAAAGCTCTTCCAGCTGATAGTCTGCATCTGTGAAAACACTAGGACTCCCTTCACATTAGTGGGGAGAGCGAAGCACTAAGATGGCAGCCCCTCCCCCACCTTCATTCAGAATTGTACTTGAGCTGCAGGGAAGAGGAGGAACCTGAAAATGCCCAGTCTAGAAAGGAAGAGGTACAACTGTCTTTGTCTGCAGATGGCATGACCCTCTGAGTAGAAAATCTCATGCAGGGGCGCCTGGCGGCTCAGTCAGTTGAGCTTCCCACACTTGATTTCGGCGTGGGTCCTGATCTCAGGGTCGTGAGATGGAGCCCTGAGTTGGGCTCCACGCTGAGTGAGGAGCCTGCTTACAGAGTTGCTCTTCCTCGCCCACTGCCCCTCCCCACCTGCTTGCACTCTTGAGCTCTCCTAAAAAAAAAGAAAAAGAAGAAAGACTCTCATGCGATCTACAAAAAGGATAATGTACTAGGACTAACAAGTGATTGGAATAAAGCTTAGGGCACAAGAACAATATGCAAGTATTAATTTTATATTCCTATACACTTGCAACAATTGATCAGGTATTAAAAGTTGAAAAACAAAACCACTGGACAGCATAAAAATGAAATCTGTCAAAAAAGTGAGAACTTACCCCTGAGAACTAGAAAACATCACTGAGAGAAACTGAAGAAGACCCAAATAGATGGGGAGATATACCATGTTCATGGACCAGAAGACTTGCTATTGCTAAGATCTCAATAAATTTTCTGCAATCCTGACCAAGAAGCTGCAGGCTTTTTATAAAAATTTGAAAAAAATATTTTAAAATTCATTTGAAACTGCAGAAGATGTAGCAGAGCAAACACAACTTTAAAAAAGAAAAACTGGGGCACCTGGGTGGCTCAGTCGTTAAGCGTCTGCCTTCGGCCCAGGTCAGATCCCAGGGTCCTGGGATCGAGCCCCACATTGGGCTCTCTGCGCGGCAGGAAGCCTGCTTCTCCCGCTACCATTCTCTCTGCTTGTGTTCCCTCTCTCGCTGTGTTTCTCTCTGTCAAATAAATAAAATCTTTAAAAAAAAAAAAAAAAAAGAAAAACTGTGGGCGCCTGGGGGGGCTCAGTCGTTAAGTGTCTGCTTTCGGCTCAGGTCATGATCCTGGGGTCCTGGGATCGAGCCCCGCGTCGGGCTCCTTGCTCAGCGGAAAGCCTGCTTCTCCCTCTCCCACTCCCCCTGCTTGTGTTCCCTCTTTCACTGTGTCCCTCTCTGTCAAATAAATAAACAAAATCTTAAAAAAAATAAATAAAAAGAAAAAAGAAAACCTGAGTTGGAGATCTAACAGTACCTGATTCTAAGACTTATGACAGAGTGACAGGAACCAAAGCCGTGTGGTTTTAGTGCAAAAGTAAGACAAGCAGATCAACGGGACATAATCCAGAAATAGAAGATTGCTTTTCAACAAAAGAGCCAAGGCGTTCAGTGAAGACGGGCAACTGTGTAGGACAGTGGTGTCGGGGCAGCTGGAAATCCCCACCCAGACGGCCGGCTCACGCCAGACGCAAGACCTGAATCCCAGGGGACCGCAGATCTGAAGGAAGGGCCGAAACCAAAAGGCCTCTGGAGGAAAACACCTCTGGGACCTTGGGCTCAGCAAAGATTCCTTGCCCGAGGCTCCGTGAGAGAATAATGAGCTGAGAGATTGCCGCCTGCCCTTCAAAAGACACTCTTCAGGGGATGAAAAGATCCAGCACAAACTGGGAGAAAATATTTGCAAACCAGGTGACTGACAAGTTCTTGTATCCAGAATATAAACCCCCTTAAAACTTAATAATAAAAGAAACGACCCCGTAAAAAGTGGGCAAAGAGTCGAGCAGACATTTCTCCAAAGAAAATATGTGGCTGGTGAAGAGTTCCACGGGGCTGATGGAAGCCAGCAGCGGGTCAGGGAAACCGCCGCACACCGGTTCACTGGCGGCAGCTCAAAAGCCCGAGCGCAGCGAGTGTGGGCAAGGACCCGGCGGGGGACCCACCTCCCACGGCTGCTGCGGAGGGTGGGGCACCGGCAGCAGCTCGGCCGCTGCAGACGGGCCCGGAGGAGCCAGCGTCCCACGCCTAGGAATTTGCCCGTGAAGGGTGAAAGCCCACGTCCACGCAGAGGCCCGCACACGCGTGTTCACACACACGGCCGAGTGTGAGCGGACACCCGCACTGGGCCCACCGGTACCACGGGGGCTCCTCGTCCGTGGGCGGGTGTGAGCACAAGCAGCGGCGGGGACGGGCCCGAAGTAGGTACGCGCGGCGTCGGCCAGAGAGCACACGCTGTGTGACGGCGCCCGTGCCGACCCCGGAGCCTGCGCACCGGCTCGTGGGGCCGGAGTGTGGCCCCGGGCTGTCGGGCGGGAGGGACCGGCTGGGAGGCGGCGCGAGGATGTGGGGGACAGGGCCCCGGGCGCGGCCGTCCCTGCGGTGTCCGACGGTGCGTGTCCGGGCGCCCCAGCTGCAGAACATCAGCAGCCCCCTGATGAGGAAGCTGGCGCGGCTGCGGCTCCACCTGGCCGAGGTGTCCCTGGACCTGCTGCAGCTCATGTGGGCGGAGGCGCAGGCGCGGCGGCTGGAGCAGAGCCCCATGGAGAAGCTGCTGGCCGACTACCTGCAGAGCCTGAGCGACTTCACCTCCGTGGGCCTGGTAATCACCGCGAGAGCCCCGGTGGCTCGGTCCCGCGGGCGGGCGGGGTGCCGGGCGGGGGCGGGCCCCCTGACCTGAGTGGCTCCCGGGCCGCCCAGCCCGGTCTGCCGGCCTCGGGGCTCCTGGGGGGCGTGCCCGGGCGCTCGGCCCTCTCCTACCCAGACTAGGCGCTTGCTCGGGCCAATTGTGGCAGCACCCAAGAGCTCGGCAAAGGTGAATTCGTTTTGTTTAAAAAAAATGTTGAGTTTGCAAAATATCTAAAGGAAACATCCTGCCATTTCAGACATTTTCTCAGATTTCATGCACTAGGAATCAAAGTAACTCGATGTAACCGTAAGTACATCAGAGGTAGCCCTAAAATTGAACTCCACGTGAGCTTATCTATTTGTGAGTCCCAAGTCAAGGTTCTATAAGCAGATTTTAGTGACCCCCCAGCACCTCAGCCCTGGAGAACCCCCAGCTGCCAGAGGGTGCATGTCTCACCTGGGACGTCACCACGCCTGGGGGTGTCAGACCCCCAGGGAGCTCAGGGATGGGAGGGGTGGGGGGGGTCAGGGTGTCGGGGGCCTCTGGCGTTGCCCAGGGCGGGCTGCGAGTGACCCCGGGGCGCTCTGTGTGCCTGCAGAGATGGTTCACGCTGCGGCGGACCCTGGCCCACGTGGCGCTGGCCCAGCTGGGGAGCCTGCACACACTGGCCGCCGGCTGCGTGGAGCTTCGGGCTCAGGCCCTGGGCCTGGCGGGGAAGGCCCTCCGCCTGCTGGCCGTGCACGCCGACCCCGAGCGCCCTGCCTGCTACTGGGAGGAAGGCCTCTCGGTACGTCTCACCGCAGCCCCTCACCCGCGCGAGGGACGAAAGCAGCTGTCTAGCCCTCCCCAGTCTCGGGAAGGACGGGGTACGAGTCAGGCCTCCAATTGTCCCTGATTGGGAAGGGTGGTGTGGCCTGAGAAAGCGAGAAAAAGGCGAGTAGTCTGTCCGGCGTGACCAGTGGGTGGGAAAGACACACAGACTTCCGGAGACAGACTCTGGGTGGGGAGCGAGCACATAGGGGTCTGAGGGCAGGACGCTGCAGCCCCAAATGTGAGTGTCCTGCCTGCACCTCGGCAGCTCTCCTCCAGGGGTCTGGGGTCTGCCTGAGCGCTGGGTGTGAGAAAGCCCCCTCCTCACGTGCTGCGGGGGACCCCAAGCCCCCTTACTCCTTCCGCCACCCACACCGTCCGGTGTCCGGCACTTCTCTGGGGAGCCCCCGGCAAGGCTGCCCGGCAGGCCCAGTGGTCCCGGGGCAGCACCCCGGCCCCAAAAGGGACGCTGGAGGCAGCTGCTGCCTCGGGCTGTGGACCCTGCAGGCTGCCATCCTAAATGCCTTCTTCCAGGTGGAAGGCACCTGCTCAGAGGCAAAGTTGGGCTCGTCCCCCCGGACTCTGCTCTTTTAGGAAGAGCCCAGCCCCGAGGAGCTGGGCTCCGCACCCCTGTGCGAGCGCCGGTCCCGATGCCTCATCTGCTTGGGTCCCAGGACCTAGGACCAGGCCCATATTCGGGTGACACGATGCAGTTTTGGCCCCTCGCTCGGTCTGTGTCTCCCAAGCACCTGCACAGGAGGCCCTGAGGCAGAGGACCAGAGAGTCCTGCAGTCCCATCCCCTCGGGGTTGGGGTCCTCGTCTATGGAATGGCATAGCGATGCTCCCTCTCAGAGGGGCCATCGGCAAACGCAGGCAGGTGGCTTCCAGGAAGTGTGCCCACAGCCCCGGGCCCGTTCCCAGCTGTGCTCCCCAAGCTGCCCCGGCCATGGCCCCGCAGACCTGGGGGCTCCCCAGAGTCCCCTAGCACCCCCGGGGACCTCGTCGGCGTGGCTGGTCCTGCAGCCAGGCAGCCCCAGGCCCCCGGGGCAGGCGGGCACTGACGTGCTCACTCTGGGCTGCACGGTGCAGCCGCTGTCCATGCCGGGGGAGGGGGGTGGGGGGGCTGAAGGACGGAAGGAAAGTAAGCACAGGGTGCGAGTGCTCCAAGACGGGGGGCGCTCGGTTTCGTCTCTAGAGCTGCTCCCCACACAGGCTGCACCTGCCAGCCGCCAGCGACGCTGGCCCAGGGCCCCGGGGTCAGTCCGGCTGGCGAGAGGCCTGACCGCTACCTGCAGCACGCCGCACCGAGGGGTCCCACGGAGATGCCCCGAGTGCGACGGCTGCACCCGGGCGCAGCGGTGGGACCCGCGCCGGCTGACCGGAGGTGCCCTCTCTGTAGGCCACCGCTGAGCTGAGCGGCCCTACGCGTCTGGAGACCGTCCCCGAGGACGGGGACCCCGGCCAGGAGCTGCAGGCCTCGCGGGCCACCACTGAGGAGCGCGGCAGGAAGGGCTCGGATCAGCAGGTATGGCCACGCCCCCGCCCCCTGGGGCCCTGCCCGAGGAGCCCCCTGAGCCTGAGCCCTGCGCCCCGCAGAGGAGGATGGTGCTGGCCCAGCGGTTCCTGGCCCAGGCCTCCGAGGTGCTGCTGCAGTGCCTACAGGTCGCCCTGGGCAGCCGCCTCTTGGACACCGCCGCCGCGGCCAGCCTGGAGATGGTGGAGTGCACCGGCACCCTGGACCCCGCGTCCACCTGCCAGTTTCTGGCGCTGTCTCAGGTACCGTCTGCTCGGTGCCCCTGCCTAAGGCCCTTCTCGGCCACCTTGGAAGGGGGATGCCTGGAGTGCCCGGCGCTCCCTCCTGCGGGTGGCTGGCCAGCCAGGCCGCGGCCAGCGTCTCTGCCTTGAGAGCTGGTGCTCACCGGAGGAGGAGCCCCCGGCCCAGGGAGCAGGGAGGGCTGTCCCATCCTCCCGAGGGTCCTCTGAGCCCCAGCCCCTATTACCCAAGCCCATGCTGCTGAGGCTCAGGGCAGAGAAGTGGGCAGGTGCCGGGGGCATCGTGGGGAAGGGCCTGGTGACGGCCGAAGTGCAGCGTCCCAAGGCGCTGGTGCCCGAGGAGGCTGAGCAGCCCGCCTGCAGGGGTGCCCGAGGCCCAGGGCGGGGCTCAGCCCCTTGGCCCCGCCCCACATCTGTTTCAGAGCTGCTCGGCCTCCGAGATGATGCGAAATGTCCTGGTCACGGCCACGGCCGACACCAGCAGCTCACAGCTGGCGGCCCTCCTGCAGCTCGAGCACCAGCTGAGGCAGAAGGGGAGGACGTCCACCAGCTTGTTTGCGAGTGTGGAGCAGAGGCTGGACGTCATCTCCAAGGTGAGCGAGCCGCCCGCGCCTGTCCTGGCCGCGCAGCCCTTCAGGGCCACTGTGTCTCCAGCCTGACGGCCTCTCGCCACTGTGTGGTTCTGGAGGCGTCCCTCGCGCTGCCTGACCTCTGCCTCCCCGAGGGCCTCCTGTGACTGTGAGCGCCTGAGGGTCCTCTGGAGGGGACAGGAGGATACCGTGGACACCAGTATGTCCTTCTTTGCTTGGACGAGCAGGTGTGAACCGGCTGTTGAGAGAAACAGAACGTGATGAAATGTGATGGGTCGGGCCGTGGGGCGCTCTGAGGGATCCCCCATCTTCCTCCCCTGCTGCTCTGGGTGCACCTGTTAGGTCCGACCTCAGCCCTTTGTCCAGAGCTGCTCTCCCCCCTCCGATGCTGGGGGCCGGCTGCCCTTTGTGGCAGGGTGTCCCGTGCACCTCGGGGGCCCTGCAGACGCTGGCGGCCCCTCCCCCGCCGAGACCGCCCTCGGGTCCCCAGAATCACCCCCAGCTGAGACCAGTGCACTGAAGAGCCATGCGGGCGTCACAGGCATGAGGACGAGCAGGCCAGTCCACCCGGAGAAGCTGCGCAGCCCAGGCCCCCCCCTCGGAGGACACGTCCACGTGTGTCCACCGAAGCTGGGGTGGGCCGGGCCCCGCGCTCACCTCCCAGGGACCTTGAGGGACCCGACATGGGCACACGTGCGGTGCTGAGGTGGGGCCGGATGCGGGGCCCATGGCTGCCAGCCCCGTCTCGGGCGTGGTGACGGCCCTGCCTCCTGCTCTTTCCAGGATCCTTGTGGAAGACCTGCATCGACCTGGTCGGGGGCACAGACCAGTCACAGACGCGGGGGTCGGCTGCCCGTGGGGCGGGGGCACAGACCAGTCACAGACGCGGGGGTCGGCTGCCCGTGGGGGCGGGGACACAGACCAGTCACAGACGCGGGGGTCGGCTGCCCGTGGGGGTGGGGGCACAGACCACAGCCAGGCCTCCGCAGGCAGCCATGGCAGGAGCCCGGTGACCAGCAGAAACTGGAGCAGGCCAAGCTATAGCCCCCGGGAGGGGAAGCCGTCCACAGCGACCTGTCCCCGCCTGCTCCCCCCACATCACAGCCGACCGGCTAGGACATGCAGCCGGCCTGGGACGCCCCACATGGGGGCTGCAGCTGCGTCCTGGGCCACGAGGGGTGGGCCTGAAAGCTCATGGACAGCGGTGAGATCCCACGTGGTTCTCATGGCACCTGGGAAATAAGGACCTCCTGGGAGGAGGGGGCCTCCAGGACACCGGCTGGGGTGAGAGGCTGCGTGACGGCTCCTCCGAGAGCGTGAGCCCGAGTGCCTGGCGAACCTGTCTCCCCGCCGAGTCGTGTCTCGCAGGACACGATGGGGCCCCAGGCCCAGCAGTACCAGCCTCCCCACACAGAAGAAACACGAGAAGGCGGCAGCGCCCTTTGAGCCTGGGACAGACACCCCAAGGGCCGCCGGCGAGGAGCCATGGGTACCTGCGAGCGTCCGGGAGACCACTGCCCACTGCGGCCGCCCAGAGACACATTTGGACGGGCAGACAGCAGGGGCGTGGCCGCCAGGCGACCTGGAGCAGCAGAAGCTGGGGGGAGGGGATGGCGCGCAAGACCGAAATGGCAGAGTGCACGACACAGCCAAGAATAGCACAGACCAAACTGTTAGGTACAAGGAAATAAATCCTAAGGGTGTAAAACAGTAATTTTAACACTTTGTAGAGTAGAGCTTATCTTGTAGAAGATGACACAAAAAGCAGGAAGGATTAAGAGTTTACAAATTAGAGGTTCTGTCACTACTAGGGAAGGGTAAAGTTACATTTTTATTAGATTATAATAAGCCAGAGGTGGATGTCATGGTCCTTAGGGTAACCGCTAGAATCCTGTGTAACTAAGGTAACAAAAACAAAAAATCAAATAATAGTATTTTATTATCCCAAAGACAGGGACAAAGAGTTGAGGGAAGAAGATATAAAAACACACAGTTCCAGTAGGAGAAAAGCAGAGTAATGGTAGTCAGAATCCCAAATATACGTGTAGAATTACAATAAATGTAAATCGACCAAACCCTACAAGTCAAAGACTGAGATTGTCAGACTGGCTGAAAAGAAAAACAAAATCCAATCATGCTGTTTAAGAGAGACCCGCTTCCCAGTAAGGACACAGAAATGTTGGAAGGAAAAGGTGAGAAATCGTATCTAAGTCATGAAGATGCTCATCAGATGAGAGCCGGGGGACCCGGGGACCAGTCAACAGGGAATCAGCACCCTCAGTCTGTACGTACGGTGATGGGGCTTCAAATGCATGAAACAGAAGTGACGGGAAGAAAGGAGCTCTGGACAGCCTCGTCTGATGGGACGCCCACTGCAGGCTCTTCTTGCTGCAGAGGCCACAGACCAGAGGTCGGTAGCCGTTCACGTTCGGGTCTGCGTGGACAGTCACAGAGACCTGCACCGAGCACAGCGCCCACCACGACTGGATTCTCCTCTTCCCACACGTGCACGGAGCTTGTGCCCAGTGGAGCTTGTGTGGGGCCGTGGCAAAGCCTCAAGTCTCCAACCGAGGGAAGTCATTCCCTTTGATGTCCTGCCAGAAGGCGATTAAATTAGAAATCAAGAACTGAAAGAATTCATTTGAAATTAAACAATATACTTAACATCATCAGTCAAAGGTGAAATCACAATGAGATTTAGAAAATATTTTGAACTGACTTAGAGAATGAAATATATATCAAAACCTCTGAGACTTGTCTAAAGTAGGGCTTAGAGGAAAAATACAGCCTTGAACACAGGGAGAAAAATCTTAAAAACAGTAATTTAGGCTTTGACATCTAGAAGCTAGAATAAAAACACCTCTCAGAAAATAGAAAGTAACAAATAAGAAATACAATAGAAACAATGGCACTAAACCGACAGTGGTGGAAGGTTTCCAAAGAGAAGACTAATGAAATTGATGCACATTTAGGAAGACCTGAAAAGGAAAAAAAAAGAAAACCCAAAATTCCACTATCAGTAATAAAAAGACTTCACGGAGATCCTTCAGACTTCCAAAAGCTATAAGGGAATATTATTACAACCACACTCTAGCAAAGTTTGACAATCTGGATGGAATAGAGAAATTTCTTTTTTTTTTTTTTTTTTAAGATTTTATTTATTTGACAGAAACACAGCGAGAGAGGGAACACAAGCAGAGGGAATGGGAGCTGGAGAAGCAGGCTCCCCGCTGAGCAGAGAGCCCGATGCGGGGCTCGATCCCAGGACCCTGGGATCTGACCTGGGCCGAAGGCAGCTGCTTAACGACTGAGCCACCCAGGCGCTCCATGAAATTTCTTAAAAAATAGAAATTACAGACAGAATAGAAAATCTGAATAATTTATTATCTGTTAAAGAAGTTGAACTTTTATTAAAAACATCCCCACAAAGAAAATCCCAGGCCCACTTGGCGAGGATACGGAAAGAGAGGAGCCCTCTTACACTATTGGTGGAACGCAAGCTGGTGCAGCCACTGTGGAAAACAGTGCGGAGGTTCCTCATGACGTTAAAAATAGAGCTACCCCACATACAACTCAGCAATGGCACTATGGGGCATTCTCCCAAGAAATACAGAAACACCACTTCAAAGGGATACACGGACCCCGAGGTGTATAGCAGCATTATGTACAGTAGACAAGCCCTGGAAGCCCGAGTGTCCCCCGACCGATGACCGGACACAGGACAGGTCTGTATGCACAGTGGGGTAGTATTGAGCCATGAGAGTGAAATCTGGCCATTGGCTCTGACGAGGATGGAGCTCGAGAGTATTGTGCCAAGCAGATAAGTCAGAGAAAAACAGACACCATGGGATTTCACCCATATGTGGAATTTAAGAAACAAAAGGAGCCAACGGAAAACAAACCTAGCCAAGACACAGACTGTTAACTCCAGAGACCGCACTGATGGTCCCCAGCGGGGAGGTGGGGGTGACGGAGATGACCGTGTGCCCTTGTGCTGAGCTCTCGGGTTTGCGAGGGCTGAGTCACTACGTGGTGCACCTGACGCCACCTGACACGACTGCACGGGAGTTCAAATAAAA
>JAQQSY010001005.1:0-14701 GCA_028646535.1 Procyon lotor | reverse complement strand
GTGCCTCCTACACCTCCGCCATCTTGCCTTGGGTCTCTGTGGATATGGTTTCTTTCTTTCTGTCCTTTAATGATTATATTCCACTCTCTTCTTCCATTGTTTTTAGTAAGAGGTCATCAACAATTATTTAATCATTATTTTCTTATGGTTAATAGGGAATAATAAGTAGTTACAGAGTTAGTCTGATAAAATGTATATTATACATATATAAGAACATATTATATATATATATATGTATATATATATATGTATGAATATATTTAGTCTTTTCCTCCTCTGGCTTCTTCCAAGGTTGTTTCTTTATTTTTCAAGTTTTACCAGTTTGACTATAATGTACATAGGTGTGTTTTTCTTCATATTTTTTATTCTTGGGATTCATTGAGTTTCTTGAATCCATAAGCTTATATCTTTCCCCAAAGGTGGGATATGGCAGTCATTTTTTCTCCTCCTGCTTCTCCTTTGTCCCAGTCTCTCTTCTCTCTTTGGGAAGTCCAATTTTTTGTTAGAATTTTTTAAAATATTTTATTTATTTATTTGACACAGAGAGAGAGAGATCACAAGTAGGCAGAGAGGCAGGCAGAGAGAGGGAGAAGCAGGCTCCCTGCTGAGCAGAGAGCCTGATGCGGGGCTTGATCTCAGGACCCTGAGCCAAAGGCAGAGGCTTTAACCCACTGAGCCACCCAGGTGCCCCGATTTTTTGTTAGAATTTTTGATATTGGCTTATTTTTTCCCTGAGCCTCTAATTTATTTTATAATGACAATTTGTCATTATAATATATTTATAATATATTAATATATCATATTATTATGATATATTATTATATTTATATATAAATATTTATATATAAATATACATATTTTATATTTATATATATTTAACATATATAAATATATATATGTTAAATATATATAAAATATATTTTATATATTTATATATATAAATATAGATATATAAAATACATTTTTATAAAATTTATAAAGTATAAAAATTATATTTATTTATATATATAAATGTTTATATATATAAATATAATAATATATAATATATTTTTATTTCCTCCATCCTTTTTTTCTCTGTTATTTATATTGGATAATTTCTATGGCTCTACCATTTAATGACTCTGTCCTCTGTCATTTCTATTCTCTTAAGGCCATCCAGTGCATTTTTTTCCCCCAAATACTGCCTTTGTCAGTCCTAGAATGTCCAATTTAGTGGTTTCTTCTTGGCTAAGGTTTCTTGTTTATTTCTTATGACCATATTTCTTTTAAGCTATTGTGACAAATTATAATAACTGCTTTAAAATCATTGTCTGCTAATTTTAGTATCTTGGTCATCCAGGGGTTAGTCTCTGTTCCTTAAAGGCAGGGTCAGCAAACTTTTCCTTAAACAGCAAGATAAAAGGAGTTTACTTTCTAGAGGCCTCACATAGTCTGTGCATTACATTCTTTTTTTTTTTTTAACAAACTCTTCAAAAATGTTTAAACCATTCTTAGCTACCAAGCCATACAAAAACAGGCCAAGGGCTAGATTTGGCTCATGGACCATATTTTGCTGACCCCTCCTCCAGAGGTTGGGTTGTATTTTCCTGTTTCTTTGTGTGTCAAGTATTTTTGGATTATATCTAGGGAATTGTGATATTTAGTTGTAAAACTCTAGATTATACTGTAGTCTTCTGAAGAATGTTATTTATTCAGTTTGGGGAAGCTGGCTTTACCTGGTAATTAACTTCGTTGGGCTCAAATGATCTTTTTGTTGGTAATTCAAACCTCTGTTCAGTTCATTTATTCATGATTTAGGTGCTTACAGTCTTCTATGTGCATTTAAAATTTAGGATGCAGCCAGAGATTTAGGGTAGAATCTATACACAGAATACAGGGCTCTGCCTTGCTTCTCTTCTTTCTGGAATTTTTCCTTCACTTTTCCAGCCGTTGTGGGGTGTGCTATGTACATTCTATCCCCTGATCCTGTGGTTTAGAAAGGTTGCAGATTTTCTCTCATTGATCAGGCTGAGGTCTTCATCAGGCTAAAAGCCAACAAATGTATCTACTGTCAACAAATGCATTTCCTAGGGTCAGCTCTTCTCCAGAATATTCCTGCTTTGTTATTGTTTTCTGGTATCTGTTATTAATCCTCCAGTGTTGTTGTTTGCATTATTCTCTGAAGTTTGTATTTGTTATCTCCTGGAGGATTATTCTAATAGGACCTCATTCAGCTATACCTGAAAGAAAGCTGACACACATTTAATATTATATATCATTTTTAAATGTTATACGGAAATGTAAGGAAATGATTTGGTTAAATAATTTCAAAAAGCCTTCACATTCACAGTTCAGAACCATTTTCTGAATCACTTTTTGACTTATTTGTGGATGTCTGTTTTTTTTATATAATCTCTTATGCCACCAAAAGCATTGGTGCTGCAACATTTTTTTTAAACAATCTTCTTCTATTATCTCCATATTTTCTTTCTAGCTGATAATAAGCATTCTGTAAGCTTTGATGTGGCACTTTTTCACTTCTGTTTTTTATCTTACAAGAGGTTGACTACCCATCAGTAGAAGACATTCAGACAACAATCATTAGTAATATTTCTTCCTAAAATGGTCATTAATGGTCTATCAGTTGAAACATTTAAGGGATGCTGTTGTCCAATAATACAAAGGAGTAAGTACTAAGTTTACATATGTATAGGAAATGACAACTCAAAACTGTTTCCTGGCTAGTGATAACTGTGAAATGACAGGGATTACGATGCCCATCCCAATTTCAGAGACATTAAAATATGAAAAAGTATGCATCTTATAACTGATCAAATGTGAAATTTGAGAACTAGTGCAGTTGGCTTTTCTAACCCTCTATTTTCCCAGATCTCTAAACTTTCTCCCTTCCTTTTGATTTCCACTTATAAACCAGTCAGTCCTTCCCTAAGTTCCTCTACCATAATACCTTGTTAAGGTCAGTCAACATTATCTAACACCCTCTACCAGTATGTCTCAGCTAGTTACAGCATACATCACTTCTGCTCATAGTTCATTGGCTGGAACTCAGTCCTATGGCCAATCCCAATTATAATGGAGGCCAAGAAAGATAGTCTAGTGCTAAGCTCCGGTTGTGGAAGTGGATAAAGAAACTGGCCCCCAGAGGTTAACATTTGCCTAGGTATCACTGCAAGTAAATTGACATCTCTAGAGCTCAGCTTTCTCCTATGTAAAATGGGAATATTAATAATAGTCCCTATACCATAGAACTGTTATAGAGATTATATGAAATGCTGTGATACATAAAGGAGACTCTGCACCAACACCAGCACTTAGTAAGTCCTACATGATATTAAGTCAATTTGACTCAGATCACTATAATTTTTTCAGTATATCTTAACTCTACTCTTCTCTTCCCATTTGGATAAATACGACTAATTAGGAAAGACTATTATGGGCTAGGTGCTGTGGTTGTTTTTATGCACATTTGGTCGGTTACTCCTAACAATCATACAAGGTGGGCTTTATGACCAACTGCATTTTAAAGATAAGAAATGTGATTTATGGTTAAGTATTCAGATTTCCCTTCTTTCTCATTAACTTGATATTTCTTCACAGGCCAACTCAATTCCTTCTTTCTTTATGGAACTTTCCATGATTAGTCCAGCCCTGGCTGACCTCCAAGGGGCTATAGACACACACACATACACAAACACACACACACACACACACACACACACACACACACACACACACACACAGAGTACTTAGCTCCTTTACCTTGCACAAAACCTGGCACTATACTGGCTGCTTAAAGGACTAAAAAATATTTTTAATATCTGTTGTTTTATTAATTAATCAAAATAGGATTCAGAATACAGTGCCTCCATTTTATTGTAATCCTTCTAAAACACAAATCTCATGTTATTCTCTTTAAGTCCTTCAATAGCACACCATAACCTACCAGTGAAAACCCAGCCCATGTTTCTTGTTGTAAAAGACTCTCTGTGACCTCATCTCTGCCAATCACATCAGCCTTGTCTCTCACTGCCTCTGTCTAATCCTGCTAAATTAAACTATTGTAATTAATATGGCACCCATCCCTTTGTTCCTGCTGCTCATTAGCCTCTTATGTCCTCTTCCCTGCTCTTCACCACAATACTGATTCTTCAGGACTCAGTGGAGGGCTCATTATCTTTATGAAACCTCTGCTATTATTCCCAGGTATGACTGAGTACTCGTTCCTCCATGCCCGACTCCACCCCATGTAGAATTTTATCCTAGCATCTAGAAAATTTTATTGTACTTGTTTGTTTAAACATTTGTTTCTTCCTCTGGACTATAAAGATAGGAAATCTGAACTCACCCATTTCTGTAATATTACGGTCTAGCATCTTGCTTAATAAATAGTTTAATCAACCAGCTTTAATTAATTAATGAGTTTGTTTTTGTTGTGCTCATTGTCTCTGCCCCACAATTTGGATACCCTATTCTACAGCTTACCTGCCATTCAGACAGAACTCCTGTGGGTTCTCACCCAAAGCCTGGAATGTCCTCACCTTTCATCTGCATAGACTCTGTCTTGAATTCACCATAGATCCTCCTGCCTGTCACCCTGCAGAGGAGAATTTACAGCTCTACTCTGCCCAGTACAATACTCTCACTTGCTGGCATGCCACCTCTGTGGCAGTCAGGCTCACTGCCCTCCATCTGCAACATTTACAGAGACCTTCACTCAGGTGCTCAGCCTTACCTGCGCTACTCACCTTCTTCCCATCTTACACAACTCCACCTCGTAAGCTCTCTTTTTGTAGTTTTTTCCTGAAAAGTTGTTAACATTTGTACAGCACTATATAATTTATAAAGTTGGTTCTAGCTAATCCCCAAAGCAGTCTTGTGAGTTATTATGGTGATCATCCCAATTATGGAGATAAATACCTTCCTTATAGTGCCAGGCAACACAGCATGGATAGCAGGGGTCTCAGAAGAGGAGTTTAACATCAATTTAATGAATACTTTTTGACCACTAAAATATGAAAATCACTGGGCTTGTTGCTGTAAAGAGGTGATAAAGTTACAGTCCTTGTGCTTAGAGAGCAAATAGTGGGTAGAAAATAAAAATAAAAATGAAAAAAAAATGCTAGTAGCAACAACAACAATAATGTGTTTTTTTGAGTGTCTGCTCTGCTCAATTAGTACATTTAATATATTTAATTTATTTTCATCCTCACAATAATCCTGGGAGGTAGGCATTGTCATACCATTTTCATAGATAAGGAGACTGAGTTTAAGAGATTCAGTGACTTGCCCAAACTTGCACAGCTAGTGGTGGCAGAGGTGAACTTTTAAGCTCTGACTACCTGACCCCAGAGTGCCTGCTCGTTCCACTATACCACACTGGCTCTTGGGTACAAATTGCTAGTACAGTGTAAACTGAGTGATGAAGGAGAGCAGAGACTAGAAAGTTTGATACTGGTTAGGACTAGAGAAGAATCTGTTTTTTGGATTGGAGCTTGACATATGCATAACATTATATAATAATAAGAGATTTTTGGAGGGAAAGTACTCAGGTAACAAAAAATGCCTTAACTATAGCCTGGGGGTATGGGAGAAGAAGTGATTAATAAATTGTGAAATAAGTCTGGAAAGGCAGGTATAGGACAGTCCAGTTAGGGGATGGACAGACTTCAGAGTCATTGGGAAAGTAGAATCAGCCAGAGGTAGGGACTAATTGAGTCTTAAGGAATGTTATAGGCTGACTTGTATCTGCTCCAAATTCCTATGTTGAAGTTCTAACCCCCACTATCTCAGAATGTGACTGTTTTTGGCCATAGAGTCTTTAAGGAGGTAATCAAGTTAAAACGAGGGCATTATGGCAGATCCTAATCTACCATGACTGGTATCCCTAGAAGAACAGGAAATGAGGACACAGACACACACACAGGGACAACTGTGTGAGGACACAGGGGGAAGGAAGCCATCTGCAAGCCAAGATGAGAGGCCTCAAAAGAAACCACCCCTGCCAACACCTTGATCTCAGAATTCTAGCCTCCAGAATTGTGAGAAAATAAATTTCTGTTGTTTAGATGTTTAAGCCCCCCTGTCTGTGGTATTTGGTTGTGACAGCTCCAGCAAACTAATACAAGGAGAGATGGAGAGAAGAGGGACCCCTATGTATTTATAAGAGAGTAGGTGGTTGGGAAAGAAAAGACAATGAGCTTTGTTAAAAGATAAATATTTGTTAACTGAGCTCTTCATTGATTATGTGTGGAGATTGACCATTTCCACGAACCTAGGTGAGGCCATTTCTTAAACTGCGGGCAAAGTATAATTTCATGTGTGACATGGCATTATGGACCTGGCCTGAACTGTGTTCCTCCTTCACTCTGACCAGATTGAGAAAGAAATTTCACTGCTGTAATGTCAGTTCAAGGTTGAAACATGACTTGGCCCTTCACCTCCCTCAGTGTTTTAATAAAGGTGCTAGGGCTGATCAGAGATTGGAATCATGCTTAGCAGACCTGCGGCTGCTTTTAACTCTGCAGAAGTAATTGAGATTTATGAACTCCTTATTAGCTCTTAAAACAAAATGAGGAACTTGAAATTCCCATCTGTCAAGATTAAGGAGGGAAGAATTTATTTTTGCTCTTAAAATCTTACTTTAATGAAAGTGATTCCTTTTCACCTCTCCCCTTTTATATCACTTGGGAGCAATATCCCTATGAAAAGATAAGAGGGGTTAGGAGTAGAAAAATGGAAAGCCTGAATCATTATTTTCAATTCCACAAATATGTTGAGCATTCAGTCTGTGCCAGAAATCCTGTCAGACTCTAGGGATACAAAGATGAATAAAACAGGTGCCTGATCTAAGTTCTGTGAAAACTTCTTCTGACTTAAATACATTGTGTTTTGCACCTAATATGTATCAAGAGATTTATAGCATTTTCTCACTGGGTCTTCCAAATTATTCTTCAAGGTAATTTTAAAGAAAGATTCACTAGATTGCCCAAGGTCAAACAGCAATCCTCATGATTTGATCCCAGTGCTGGTTCTGAATTTCTAGAAGACTGGAATGCCCTTTGGTTCAGCCAACATAGAGACATCTAGTCAAATCAGGCAGTGCTGGCTACCGAGAGGAAGCCAGCAGTGTTGGGAGTTCACCCAGGGAACTTGGTGCCTGGTCAGATCTGTAGAGTGCTATGTGAATGTGTGTGTGTGTGTGTGTGTGTGTGTGTGTGTGTGTGCGCGCATGTGTGTGTGTGTGTGTGTGTGTGTGTGTGTGTGTGTGTGTAGGAGATTTTTCTCCACTCTCCTCTTACAGTGGGTTGTGGTCTGGCTTGTGCAAATTTTCCCTAGAGTCTATTTTGTGAAATATAATTGAAATCGAAACGCCAGTGATTTTTAATCATACTTCCAATTTATATCTCATGTAACCATATGCTAGTGTTCTCGGAGTGTTACAGGGATATGAATTATGCTGAAATTGGATTAGGCAAATACACATTTTCCTTAAAAAATAGATACCCAGAACAGTAATTTAATTCCACCAACTCTAAAGATTCTCTCAGAAATACCCTGTATATCTTATCAGCAGCTCATTGTGAATTTTCTTCTGGGCTACTTTCTCTGCCTTTTCATTTTCTTCTGGAATCCACGGTATTTAACAAACATTAGCAACTGTAGGAAGTCCATTTGTACCAAAAGCATCCCTAAATGTAAGGAAATCAGGTTTCCAGAGGATACCATCAAGACCTTTCTTCTATTCTTCATTTTGAGGGAAGCAATTAAGAACCTTTTCTCTTCAAATAGATCTTGGAAGCTATATTGTAACTTGAGTATTTAAACAGTTTTCAGACCAAAGCTTCAGATCCTTCTTGGCTGTGAGACAGGCATTATCTTCTTGTTCTGTAATAGCTTTATGGTTTGCTGAGGACCCTACTGTGAGCAAACAGCCCTGAAAGGCTGCTTATTCTGGGATATTGTCACTCTTTACATTCTTTTGGAATAATTTCTCACTATTAATAAAGGCAGAGACTTAAGTATATAATGGGAAAAGAAATGAGATTGAGTAAGAGCAAAGATTCTTTCTCAAACGTTCACATTACTTCAGAGAGGATGTTATGGGGTAATTACAATTATGGTTTGTGGTACCACAGTTGTGGTACCAAATGGCCTGGGTTTGTATTCCTGTCCTGCTCTTTCCCAACTGTGACCTTGGCCAACCTGTTTAAATTCTCTGTGTCTCGGATACCTCAGAAGGGTGCTCTGAGGACTAAATGAACTCATACGTATGAGGTGTTTAGAATAATGCCTTGTACATAATACATATGAAACAAATGCTTTCTATTTATTGTATTTACTTCTATGTATTTTTGCTCCATTTAATTGACTATAATTGGGTGTGGTAGGCAAAAGAATGGCTCCCTCAAGATCCTGATTCTTGGAACCCAAGAATGTTACCTTACATTGCAAAAGAGACTTTGCGAATGGGATTTTTTTTTTTAAAGATTTTATTTATTTATTTGACAGAGAGGAGAGAGATCACAAGCAGGCAGAGAGGCAGGCAGAGAGGAGGAAGCAGGCTCCCTGCTGAGCAGAGAGCCCGATGTGGGGCTCCATCCCAGGGTCCTGGGATCATGACCTGAGCTGAAGGCAGAGGCATTAACCCACTGAGCCACCCAGGTGCCCTGCAAATGGGATTAAATTAAGGATTTTGAGGTGGGGAGGCTATCCTGGATTCTCTGGGTGGGCCCGATATAATCCTATCCATAAGGGAAAGAAGGAGGCAAGAGGTTCGGCCACAGAAGAGGTGCACATAGGGAAGCGGAGGTGGGAGTTCTGATCACTGACTTTGAAGATGGAAGAGAGGACCAGTCAAGGAAAGCAGGCTACCTCTAAAAGATGGAGAAAGCAAGGAAACAGCTTCTCCTCTAGAGCCTCCTGAAGGAACACAGCCCTACCCATGCTCTGATTTCATGAGACTTCTGACGTCCAGAACTGTGAGGTAATCAATCAGAAAGTGTTGGTTAAGCCACTAACTCTTTGGTAATCTGTTACAGCGTCTCCAGGAAAGGAATGCATCAGGCGGGTCCCCAACATTCAGGAATTTCTGATTGACTCCAAAATGAAACCCATGTCTGTAGTTGGAAGTCCAAGTGTCCTCATGGTGCGACTCCTGGAAGCTTTCTGTTGCTCCCACACGTGAGATGTGAGTTGTGGGACTTATTTTCTCTTGCTGATTTGCCTCCTGCCTTATGCACCATATACACATTTTCTCTTTGTCATCACATGCCAAAGTCCCTTAAGTTTTTAAAGTCTATTTTCTATGACTGAAGTGCCAATTTAGCTATTATTGGGTGATTGTCTACCTCAATCTCATAAAAATATTGTTTCTGGTCATTAGAGTTCAGTTGACTACCTGAGGGCAATTTCTTTTACTTTCTCAACTTATTTTTCTTTACTTTTATTAAGTTCCACTTATTTTTTTCCCTAGTTGTAGCCAGGGAGTATCCCAATCCTGATTTGGAAATCTCAATTGCCAGATCTTCACAGAGAATTTAGTTTAAAAATTTGTGCATATAACTTGTTAAAGGAAGAACTGGATGAAACAATACTTTTTTATTATGATTATTATTCAATATTTCCCTTTTTATATCGACTATTCCTGTAAGATTCCTCTATATTTTGGACAAAAAAAACCAAGGTATTTCTAACAGCTTGTGGTAGAGTCCTCTCTTTATGACTGAGATTCAAAAGTTTAAAAAAAGTCTTAGGAGCTTAGGGAAGTGAGTCATCCTCCTGGGTGAATAGAAGTGAAAGGGTTTTTTTTATGTAAATGGAGGGTTTTTTTAATGAGGAATTGAAATGTACAAGGGATATTTTTAAATCATGTGCTTCAGAAGCTGAGAGCTCTGGAAATCTGTCCATTTTTGTCATGCAAATTCTGTAAATGGGCTTAAAGGTCCTGATTCAGTAGTCAGGACCCGTGTGTGCACTGGAAGTCCCATCAAAATGCTAGAGGAAACTTGTTTCTGGGCAAAGCAAGAAAACACAGAGAGGTGAGAAGAGATGTGTGATGAGCACAGGGACGATTGTAAAGATCCAGCGTGGCAAGTGCTCTGACGTAAGAAACAGTGAGATTTTCACTTGGAATTTGTCTCTTTATTCTACGATATTTGCAAATCTGCTGCTTGTATTTCTTAAATACTTTGATGCATTTCAAAGTCCCTCCTTTTTCAAAAGGGAGATATTAATTTGGACTCTTTTGTAGTCAGTTCATTCAACTCTAGGGTATCATTCCTCTGAATTACTCTTCAAAATCAAATTCTTGAGTGATGGCACATTTTGGGCAGTGGCTAGAAACAGACCTTAATTTTGTTCTTCTGTTTAGGAGAAAACATCTTGATTATTGGCGAGAGGATCCAGGAAGTGGCCAAGACATAGTTTGAATTTTTCCTTTTGTTATTGTTTAGCCATAGGTCTGAACTATAGCTTATAACTCGTATAGATTTATTTAAGATCAAACAATCTAATCTCCTTTCCAAAATAGGAATCTTCTCTGAGAATTAAAGTATAATATGATATCCTTGTGTTTCATAGATTTATTGTCTAGAGATTTTTGACTATCTCAGGAGAGTTATAAACCCTCTCCCCTGAAAAACTTTTGCATTCATACACATAATTTTAAGGTATTCATAGGCTCTTGGGGCTTTTTTGGTCCCAGGTGGAGGACTTCTTGTATTCACATCCCCTGTAATGTGGTAATTCACCACACATTCCCTTCCCATTCTTTCTCCAGTGGGAAAGAACCTAAGGCTTCCTCAGATAGCTCATTCTAGTCTTGTTCTACTTCTTAAAATGTTCTTATCTAATTGAAATGTACCTCCCTTCAATTCTACCAGAGGTCCTTTTGCTACTTTTTGGATTCCTACAGAATAACTCATTTGTCTTTCCTGTGACATCTCTTCACATATTTGACAGCAGAGTTACTAGTCAAACCTGGGTTTCATTTTACATTTATTAGGAGTTTGTCCAGTCCTCATTTTACCTGGCATCCAACTTGTCTCACTAACCCTGCTATCCTTCCACAGAAAGGATTTGCAAATGCTATGTCTGAGTTTGACAAGCTGGTAGAAGTTGGACCACAGGGTTTGATCGTTTTTGTGAAAAGAAAAAGTTTGTCGAGGTCTTGAAACTTAAGATAAGCAATGATCTGATTTCTACTGAAAATGTTCCAAGGTTCCCCACTAGGGAACTTCATAAGAATTGTGGGTTGCCACAGCTGTAATTTGTGAACTAGGATTTCTGGGGGATGAAGACAAAATTCTGACAACAGCCATGTTAAAGGTGAAATGCAGAATAAACTGCAATGTATTTATAAGCATTCTTACAGATACACAGTACATATCAAATGGCAGACATGCCACTGGGCCCATAAAAGACTGAAAAAGGCATCTTTTGAAGGCAAAGGAAAGGAGCACTTTATGTCCAGGATAGATAAGTTTTAAAACCAGGCAGCATGATACAGTGTTCACATTCCAGCTCTATTCCTTAGTAGCTCTGTAAAAAGAGCAAATTGCTTCACTTTTCACACCCTCACCAGCTGCCTCAAGAATAATAAAGCAAAAAGGGGTGATAATATTACCAGTTTCTAAGGAAGTAGTTACATTGTCTATGTTAAATGAGTATTAACCACCATACAGGAACTGATATTTGGTGGAAGGCATAGAGATGGTTGCATTTCCTCCCTACCTTCCTCAATTTAAAGCATTACCCTTTCCAAAGTGCTACATCACTTATTCCTTCATTTGATCAATTCCTAAGTCTTTGAAATTAAAATTCTCCTAGAGACAGGAAGATAAAATAAAATCCAAAATGTCAGCGCCAAATCACCATATGCCAGGTTTACGAAAGAAGGATGAGAACTGGATCTTGGAGTCTTGAATGGATCCGTGAAATGAGACACACGAAAGAGAGTCAGAATGGCTCCCACTCTGGCCCGTGAAGGAGTGAACACTGGGAATTGCTCTCTCACTATAAACAACTAGAAAATTGGTCAAAATATCTAAAATATTGCTTCAGGACACTGGATACAGACTGTGCAAGATGATGTGACCTCCGAGAAGAGGGAAATAAGTCGAGTGAGCCCTTAATCACTCCATTTTCCGCCTGGAGGCAGCTTCCAGATCCCAGCCTAGGGAAGAAGAGCCCAAGGAGAGCTCTCAGTTTCCCTGATTTGAGAGGACAGAGATGGAATGCCTGGGCAACTGGGATTTGGGAGGCACAGTTACCAGAGAGAAATGGGCTACAAAGGTCTGTGGGGTATCCCCTCAAATCTCAGTCAGAATATTGATGTGTACAGGCATGTGGTAAAGCTCCACGAGGCCAAACCACTCTTAGAGCTCCCAGAAGGCTGGAAATAATTTGGATTCCCAGCAGCTGAGGGGAAGAGACTTCATAAATCACAGGGAAGTGGGTAAAGTCCTCAGAAGGGCATAACCTTAGTACTTAGTACAGCTTTAGTTACTTAGACTAGAGGCTATTCTAGACCTGCCCTAAGAAACTTTACAAATAAGCTTTCAGAGGCTCAGTCTGATCCTAAGTCATGGGGCTAACACTGATTCTAGCACCCGGCAAGCTAAAGTCAGTATCTGATATACAATCATAAATTATTTGGCATGCCCAGAAGAAAGGGGGGGATTATTGTGATGATATATTGAAGTTACGTGACATTTTCTTGAGAAAGACAAGTTGCCATGCTCTGAGCCTCTACTCTCTCCATACCAATGGGAAAGGAAGGGATCTCCTTCCCATCCAGCTGTGTGTGTGTGTGTGTGTGTGTGTGTGTATGTGTGTGTGTGTAGGAGTGTGATGATACACCCATGGGACCACCTGGTAGAGTTTTAAAGAATTCCCTGAAGTTGAGAGACCAGAAAACAGAGAAAGCTCATGGGGCCCTGGGCAGTGGGATAATGGAAGCTGTCCTGTACTCCACAGGGTCAAAGCAATAGCTAGGTGAATGTTTCCTATGAATCAGACATGATGACATTAGAGAGAAAGCTAGCATGTGTCATTTTGATTTCTGTCAAATAAACTACCCCAGAGAGCCAGGGTCTGGGAAGGTGAGCATGAAGTTGCATGTCTGGGTCAAACAATGGTTTGGAGAGGGTTCTCCACCATGAGATTTCCCATTAAAAGAGGAAGATTAATGTTTGACCCATAATTAATGTTCTCTTCCCATAAAAGAGGAAGATTAATGTTTGACCATCAGCTAGACCAGAAAGGAGGAAGTCACCTGTCAGGTAAGAATTTTTTCTTACCCATCTCTTCTCCCACTACCAGCTTTCACTCTGGCAAGTTGGAAAGAGCAGTGAGCTAGTAGGAAATGGGATGCATGAGAAAAATACTGACTCCACTATTCTTTCTTCCTTAGAGAGAGGCTACCATAAATCTTAGCCTGGGGGAGGAGGAAGCAAAATCCAACTTTTGACTAGGATCTTGAACTAGATGCAGTCTAATTTCTGAATGAAGCTGGGCTTTGATTTAAAGTGAGAATCTGTCATCTCTGAGAAGCGAGAAAAGGCTTGGGATCTGCTGAGTTTCCTTCTAATAATCAGAGGAAGATGAATTTTATTAAATACAGTTTAAAGGGGAAGTAGGAGACAAGGGAAAGGTACACACAACTATGGTCAGTCAATCAGTTATACTTCCTAAAAAAAAAATGAACTATGTCCATCAGTCCCTATTGAAACTTGTTTGGATAAAGTTAGTTATCAATCTGTTTGTATGAGATGACCACTCAGTTGTGTTGATGCTAACACTTACTACGTACATCTTACTGTCAGTAGGGTTCTAAGTCTTACCATGAATAGATCTTTCAGTCTAACAGGAAAGACAATCTTGTAAACAAATATATGGAATATCTGTGATATATGTAACAATAAACTGTTATCTAGAGAAACTGATTTTACTTTTGTCCCACAAAGTGATACTCTTCATTATAATAAGTAATTAAACCTTGCTTTGGGAGAGGGGGTGAGACAAATGTGATTTTTTGTTTGTTCATTTTTAAGAAGCTTAATAAAAACTGTCTCCCTTGGTGGTAGGGAGAGCTAGTCCTTGGGGACAAAACGAAGTGCATAAGAAGTCCAGGGTCCAGTGACAGGGAAGAAGTTACTGCTCCACCCGCTTCTCCCTTAATGTCGAGTAAACTCTAGAGCTCTTGGACAGGTAAGGAGAGCAGGTAAGGATGTGAAAAACTCAAGTGGGAGACAACGAATTTTCCCGAAGGAAGAGACCTGAGTGGCTAGTGGGAAAAACACTAGTGATGTGATTATATTTGTACTCCAATTCTGGAGAGAAAGAAAGAGCTAGCATTGCCCATAGGCTGGGGGTTGGGAAGGCTTCCAAAATACTGTACAATCAGAATAAGCAGCTAACTACATGCTCTTTGAGGGCAGGGTTGGACTTGTCCTAGAACCGAGAGTGGTAGCCAGCATCCAGAACATGAATGTAAGGACTTGGGCTTTTATTCCATGTGTGATAAAAAAAACTTGGAGCGTTTTGAGCAGAAGAGAAAACCAATCAGATTTATGCTTTAAAAATAATATTAAAAAACCTGCCTGCTAAATCCATGAATGTTGGGAGCAAGGATGGAAAAGGGAAACCAATTAGGAGTCTATTGGAAGATTCCAGGTAGAAGATGATCGTGTCTTGGACTAGG
>JAQQSY010001004.1:0-14701 GCA_028646535.1 Procyon lotor | reverse complement strand
AAATAAGATCTTTAAAAAGAATTTATTAAGAAAATTGTGTATCTTGGGGCGCCTGGGTGGCTCAGTGGGTTATAGCCTCTGCCTTCGGCTCAGGTCATGATCTCAGGGTCCTGGGATCAAGCCCCACATCGGGCTCTCTGCCCAGCGGGGAGTCTGCTTCCCTTTCTCTCTGCCTACCTCTCTGCCTACTTGTGATCTCTCTTTCTCTCTGTCAAATAAATAAATAAAATCTTAAAAAAAAAAAAAAAAAGAAAATTGTGTATTTAGTCAAGAAATTTATCTTTTGGGCCATGTATCAATCTAGCAACAGAAAAATGCTAACAACTGGCCGACTCACTGATTTACACAATTTCTAGACAAACACTGTAATTTTTTAACTCTGTGGTTCCCAAATATGTCTGTCTCGCAAACTAATAAGTCAAAGGAGGAACAGGGATATCAGAAGGGGAAAAAGGATAAATAACACTCATACAAGGAAGACGAATAATGTATGATTTCACTTACATGTGGAACCTTTAACAGTCGAATTCACAGAAAGGTCATTGGTGATGCCAGGGGCAGGGGAATGGCAGGAACGGGGAGATGTTGGTCTAAAGGATATGAACTTCCAGTTATGAGTAAGTTCTAGTATAACGTTATAACATATAACGTTATACGGTAAAACATACAGCTTGGTGACTACAGGGAACAATACCTTACTGTGTACTTGAAGGTTGCCAAGAGCAGATCTTAAATGTTTTTACCACAAGAAATAAAATGTGAACTGTGTGAGCCCTCGCATGTGTTAACTAACCCTCCTGAGGTAATCACCTCACAATACAAGTGTATATCAAATCACACCGCACGCCTTAAGCTTACGCAATATTATATGCCAATTATATCTCAATAACCCTGGAAAAAAAGGTTCATACCATATACCAAGGAACTGCAAAAAGTACCTTGATGATGTTTCAGTGAAATCTTGTTGTAACTACTTGTGGTATTATTAATTTTCTAAGAAATACTACAGCTGGGTGCCTAGGAACGCAGGTTCTGGAAAAAGACCACCTGTGTTTATGGCTTAGATTGTACGTATGTAGCTCTGAAACAAGGAGTAAGTCACCTTCTCTATGCCTTTGTCTCCTCGTCTGTAAAATGGGAATATTGGCTCCTACTTCATTAGGTTTTGCGTTTTTTGAGTTCAAAGGGTTAGCACAGGCTAAGTGCTTGTAACAGGACCATTTCTTTTCAATAAATAGTATCTACGTCAAAGCTAGTCAATAGTATCTACCTGTCAAAGGCAGGTGAAGAGGTTGAGAGAAGGAAGTTACAACAAGCACGAGCAAGAACAACCATTTGCAGTACACTCTGCAAATGCCAGCAAACCGGGATGAAGAACTAACATACCCGAATGCCCGAATTTCCCAATAACTAAGAAACTAACTCCAGAAACTTTCCTTTCCTTTTCTTTCCTTTTGCTCCATTAACCGTCTAACAAATAGGAATTTTGCTTTTTTGATCTTGGATTTCTAGCTTCCGGAATGATAAGACAATACATTTCTGTCATCGGAGCTGCCCAATCTGTATGGCCAGGGGTACTCCGTGACGGCAGCTCGAGAAAACAAGCACGAGATACTAGGCCAAATGTTTTCTTTCTTTTCTGTCTTTCTGTTCTAATCAAAGTAAGACACAGTACTGACGTGCTTGTAATGACAAGAAACACCTTCCTGCCCCTTCCCTCGTCTCTGTTGCACCTGGAAGAGTTTTTATTTATTTATTATTTATTTGAGATAGAGCTAGAGAACGAGCAGGGGGAGGGGCAGAGGGGGAGGGAGAAGCAGACTCCCCACTGAGCAGGGAGCCTGATGCGGGGCTCAATCCCAAGACCCTAGGATCATGACCTGAGCCAAAGGCAGATGCCCAGCCCACTGAGCCACCCAGGCACCCCAGGGAGAGCCTTTTAAAGGACTCTTACATTGCCACTTCTTCAAAGCCCTTCCCAACTTCCTGGAAATGAGCCACTCGGTTTCTCATTTTTGCTCAAGTTATTCCGATACGAACACGCCCCTTTGCAGCACATGAAACTCCTATGCCATGCCTCTGTGTCACAGATGTTTTTTTTTCCTGTGTTTGAACTACTCCAAGTCAGTCTCCTTTGGAAAGAGGTTTGTTGTTTTGGAAGCCTATTTCATACAGAAGGTGCTCTAGCCAAGTGAAAACAGCACGGGCTTCACACGCAAGCACTTCTGACTCCATACCCTAGGTGCTACTAGCCAGGCTGCCTCCATGCCTTATTTATAATGGCCCTATTTTAGAAATGGATTTTGGGGACTGATATCTCAAAATATTAAACTCCGTGCTCTTCCTTTCTTCTTTTCATTACTGTATTGTGAAATATGAAGCCATCACAGAGCTGTGTGTCCAGGATAGAAGCCATTCTAAATTTAAAGTAACC
Source organism: Procyon lotor (assembly GCA_028646535.1). Classification (NCBI taxonomy): domain Eukaryota; kingdom Metazoa; phylum Chordata; class Mammalia; order Carnivora; family Procyonidae; genus Procyon; species Procyon lotor. The sequence goes on along the minus strand of JAQQSY010001004.1, from coordinate 12,267 downwards.
ATGACCCAAGTCAGAAGAAAGAACACTGCCCTGCCCCAGTGATATTCAACATCATCAGCCACTAAGGGAATGCAAACTAGGACTGTGAGCTCTCACTACACGCCCTACCAAAACAGCTCGGATTCAAAATAACAGCAATACCAAATGCTGGCAAGGATGCAGCGAAACTAGATTCCCACACATTGCTGTGGGAATGTAAAATGGCACAGCCACTTTGGAAAACACTTTGGTAGTTCCTTATAAAACTAAATATACAATCACCATACAAGCCGACAATTGCACACCTGAACATTATCTCAGAGAAGGGGAAAACGTGTCCCCACAAAAGCCTGTACACAAATGTTTATGTCAGCTTTCTCTGTAATAGCAAAAAATTGGAAACAACCAAAATGTCTTAGAACAGGTGACTGGCTGGTCAAACAGGGATAGAGCCATAAGGTGAAATACTACTGAGCAACAAAAAGGAACAAACTACGAATAAGAACACCAATGGAGGTGAATCCCAAGAGCACTACACTGAGTGAAAAAAGCCAATCTCAAAAAATCGTATATTGTACAATTCCATCTATGTAACATTCTCAGAATGATGAAATTGTAGAGAAGGAAAATAGATTCGTGGTTGCCGGGGAAGGATGAGGAGGACAGGATGTGGGTGGTGACTAGGAAGAGACAGAACAAGAGAGATCTTTGTGGTGACAGATCAGTTCTGGATGGCGTTGGCAGAGGTGGGTACTGGAAACTACACATGTGATAAAATGCTGCAGAACTATATACATAATTGTGCCAACATCAATTTGTGCTATAACTATTTAAGTTGTAACTATTAGAAGAAACTTGGTAAACGGTCTTCAGGACCTTCTCTACACTCTTTGCATCTTCCTCTAAATTTGTAATAATTTGGAACTGATTATTTTTTAACTCTGAAGTAGCCACCACTGAAGTCAAAGGATAGGACTGTACCCTCACTCCAGAAGTCCCCTGCCCCACTCCCTCCTCCCCACCCAGAACTCTCCACATTGATCCTGTGGCAGTCAGTTCTCGCTGTGTGTGATATATTTACCATCTCTACATGCTTCCCTAAAAATATAGTGTATTTTTTTGCCTGATTTAAACTTGACATGTTGGAAGCCATCATATGGAATCTTTTGAACGTGGCTCTTTTCACTAAACTTCATGTTTGTGGGTTTCATCCCTAACATGGGTGGCCATAGCCCAGTATTCCATCAAATGAATATGCCACAATTTCCTTGCCCATTTCACTGCAGTTGGCTTTGGGGGATGTTTCTACCTTGGGGCTGTTATGAGCAATGCTGTTTTGAACACTGTTACACCCTGGTGCACGTATGGATGTGTTTTTCTAGGGAATGTACCCGGGAAAGAAATTTCTGGCTCCTTGTTTGTTTTGGCCTTTACAAAAGAATGGAAGAATGGTCAACTATTTTGCAAAGAGTTGTACCACTTTTCACTCCCATCAGCTATGGGATGGGTTGTTGTTGCTCTTTTTGCATACTAAAAGACAGACTTTAGCCATTCTGGTGGGTGCCATCATTGTGTCTCATTGTAGCTGAAACGTGCATCTCAGAGATATTCCTCCCTTGAGCATTGGTTCATTTATTGGCCATTTGGATTTTCTCTGTTATGAGCATCTGCTCAAGTTTTTGCCCATTTTCTACTGTGCATCTTTTCCTTACAGATTTGTAGGAATTTTTACAAATTCTGAATACTTATATTTTGTCTGTGGCTTGTCTTTTCTCTTTTTCCTGTTTTCCTTCTCCTGACTCAGCGTGGATGATGCTCCTCTTTTTCAGTCAAAGCTATCTATCACCTCAGGTAAAAAGATGATTAGTAATAGAATTATAGAGAAAAAATGAACAGCTTTTGATCTCTTAAATTGATTATTTAAAACCATAGTAGTGGGGCGCCTGGGTGGCTCAGTCCATTAAGCTTCTACTCTTTATTTCTGTTCAGGGTCATGAGATCGGACCCTGCAGTGGGGAGTCTGCTTAAAATATTCTCTCCCTCTGTCCCTTCCCCCATACTCTTTCTCTCTCAAATAAATAAATAAAACCATATTAGTTACACCTGTGTTCATAGCAGCATTGTACATCACAGCCAAAAGGTGGAAGAAATGCAAGTGTCTATTGATGAATGAGTGGATAAATAAAATGTGGTGTGAACATACAGTGGAATAAAATTCAGCCATAAAAAGGAAGGAAATTCTGATACATGCTACAATAAGGAGAAACCTTGAAGACATTGTGCTCAGTGAAAAAAGCTAGCCACAAAAGGACAAATACTCTATGATTCCATTTATATGAGGTACCTAGAGACAGGAAAGAGAATTGTGGTTGCCAGGGGCTAGAGACAGGGGCAAAAGAGGAGTTAGTGTTTAATGGGTATGGAGTTTCAGTTTGGAAAGATGAAAAGAGTTCTGGAGATGCATGGTGGTGATGGTTATACAATCATGTGAGTGTGCTTCATGCCACAGAAGTATACACTTAAAAATGATGGAAACTGGGGCACCTGCGTGGCTCAGGGGGTTAAAGCCTCTGCCTTCGGCTCAGGTCATGATCCCAGGGTCCTGGGATCGAGCCCCACATGGGGCTCTCTGCTCAGCAGGGAGCTTGCTTCCCCCTCTCTCTGCCTGCCTCTCTGCCTACTTGTGATCTCTCTCTGTCAAATAAATAAATAAAAACTTTTTTAAAAAAGATGAAAACTCCAAATGTGTATGTGTATTTATCACAATAAAAATGATATTACTGGAATCATTTTTAAGATGTTTTATTCATATAGAAAGAATATGTGCATTGGAAAAACAGACATGTAAAAATAACTAAAATTTTTACATTTCCACCATTCAGATACCCTCAGTATCATCTTCTAGATCTAAAAATGGCCTTATACTGTAAATGTGTCTTATAATCCATTTTAATGAGTACATGATCTCTACCTTTCTACATTAATCTTTTTCCAAATGGCCTAAACATATACAATTGCTTGTTTGTTTTTAGAGAGGGGTGGGCAGAGGGGCAGGGGCGGAGGCAGAGGGATAGAGGGAATCTTAAGCCAGCTCCAAGCCCAGCGCAGAGCCTAACTTGGGATTTGATCTCACGACCCTGAGATCATGATCTGAGCTGAAATCAGAATCTAACCCTTAACCAACTGAGCCACCCAGGCACCCCTGCACAACTGTTTTAAAACAATTTTTAAAACAGCCCAAATCTGTTTTTTTCTCTTCCTTTATTTTTGTCCCCCCACTTTTTTGAAGTCAGAAAGGAAAGCTCTGAAGAGGCCACCCCCAAAGTTTATCCTTAAACAAGAGATCGGGAGGACCTGAGACCACCTAGGGGAGCATGAGAAAACCAGCAAGGGTTGAGAAGGCAAGGGAGCGGGTCCCCAGCCCGGGAGGAGCAGAGCAGCCTCAGGACAGCCTGGCCCTATCCAGGGGGACGTGTTTAGTCCTGGCACTGAAAATGAGCTGGGGACATCAGCCAAAGCTAGCAACCACCGCCGCCATTCATGAGCATGGCTTGTTGCTCTGGCGAGAAGCTGCAGTGGTATTGCTGTGAACCCAGAGGGCTTCCCAGGCAACACTGAGCCAAGTGCCAGGTGACCCCCATCAGCTTCCGGTTTTGCACAGCCTGTCTGGGCTCGTCCAGGACCAAGGACGTGTGCGTATGTTCCTGAATGCACCCCGATTCTTGAGCAAAGTGCCACCTATCTCCACGGTTGTTTTAAGGATGCAGCAACACTCCTGAGAGCACCCAGAATGACGTCAGTCTCTGTGCTGTGGTTGTCCATCTTCCTCCCTCTTAGGCAGGCCCATCTCTAACCCCAACTATACAGTAATTGGCAGAGCGCCAATGTCACCTGGACAAGGCATCCTATTCTCTGGTAAGTTAGAAGCTTACAAGAAAGGAAAAAGACACACAATTAACCACATTGTGTGAGTGTAAGTGATGAGGTGGATTCTCCTAAACATGGCGATCTGATGGAACACAATTCCCGACGTGGAAATTTCCATTCTGTTTTTTGAGCAAGGGTGTGATCACTGGAAAAAGCATACAGTCTCCCTACTTTGAAGTTCAGCCCTCATTTAGGTGTGTAAACTCTCATGTCTGTCATTCTGTTTTCTAAGTCTTGTTACTATGTAATTGGCCTCATGAATATCCTATTTGTCATTGCCTAGGGTGTTTTAATTAGCCTTTAATGTCCTCAGAAGTCATTAGGCCCACAAAAAAAAAAATCTATCTGCACTGCAAAATTTTCATTTTTATGTTTATATTCACCAGTTGACTCTCTTCCATTACCAGGCAACAACTAACATCAGGACTTACTGAGTAAATACCAGATACGTGCATTGTTATAGGCACTGAGGTGTTACAAAAGGGAAATCAGACATGGTCTCTTGACCTCTGGTGTCTGCAATCTGACCAAAAACATAAGACAGCTTAACAGTGAAATCAATAGAGCTATGGAGAAAAGGCCAACTAGAGCTATCCTATATAATTTTTACAATTCACATAGACTTTTACAAGGCCAAATTCAAAAGGAAAATATTTTTGTAATTTTTTTAGGTTCTTAGCTTTATTCACATTTATCATTTCATTAAGCTTTCACTTTCATGTTTGCTTTAAGTTTTACTATGCCACATTCATTAAGTTTAAGAGGAGATGAGAAGACCAAAGAGAAATGAGTCCAAAAGAAAAATTAGATGATGTGAGTTTTTGTGAAGGAAAGAAGCCTGCCAATAACAGTGTTTTTTGGAACTGCATATAAACCATTGTTAAAATCTTTGCATTATGGGGCGCCTGGGTGGCTCAGTCGTTAAGCGTCTGCTTTCGGCCCAGGTCATGATCCCAGCGTCCTGGGATCAAGCCCCGCATCGGGCTCTCTGCTCAGCAGGGAGCCTGCTTCTCCCACTACCGTTCCCTCTGCTTGTGTTCCCTCTCTCGCTGTGTTTCTCTCTGTCAAATAAATAAAATCTTTAAAAAAAAAATCTTTGCATTACAATATTTGCTCATTTAATCATTCAATGGGAACATGTCTTAGAGCAAGGTATACAGAATTTATGACACACACTCTACATAAAAGAAAGTGTACCTAAAAGGCCATTTCTCCAAAATCTCCTCGTGAGTCATAAAAGCAGAAATCAAGTGTCCTACCTCTTAGTCTTCTGCTGTGCCCACCTCATCCTATGTTCACTTATTTCAAAACGTTGTTACTTCAGTGCATTTCCAGGTTCTTTTCATAGCTGATTAGTTATGCCTAGTTATACCTCAGGAAAATATCTATCTTATACATCCACACTTTCTCCAAGGATACTGTCACTCACACAGGTTCGGAGCTGGAAGTGGTCTTTGAAATCTAGTCCAATGTTCTCATTTTACAGATGAAGGCCCTGAGGCCCAGAGGTTAAGTAACAAGAGCAGTAAGATCACAAGGCAATCAACGGTATAAAAATGGATTCTATGAGAAAAGGTTAAAGACCCTGAAGTTGGTTCCCCTAAACACATAATTTAATAATGGCCTTTGCGTATTAGAATTATGATTCAAGGTAAGGAAGGGTTTTTTTGTTGTTTTTTGTTACTTCTCTCTGTCATTACCATAAGCAAAACAAGAAGGAATGAGTTTTGATTACAGTGAGCAAAAACAGTGAGGCTGAATATAAAAAAGAATTTTCTGGCAGTCAGGATATTAAAAAAACTGAGCTAGGAAACCTAGAGATATAATTTACATAATCCACAATTCACCCACTTAAAGTACACCACTGGGGGCTCCTGGATGGCTCAGTCAGCAAAGTGTCCAACTCCTGGCTCTTGATCTCAGCTCAGGTCTTGATCTCAGGGCCATGAGTTCAAGCCCTATGTTGGGCTCCATGCTGGGTGTGGAGCCTACTTAAAAGAAGATAGATAGATAAATAGATAGATAGATAGATAGATAGATAGATAGATAGATAGATAGATAGATAGAAAGAATAATTCAATGGTTTTTAGTATGTTCATAGTTGTACAACAATAAACGGCACCCATTTCAGAACATTTTAATCAACTAAAAAAAAACCCCATATGCTTTAGCTATCATTCCCTGTATCCCCATTTCCCCCAGCCCTGGGCAATCACTAATCTACTTTGTCTTTACGGATTGGACTATTCTGAATATTAAGTGTAAATAGAATCATATAATATGTGGTCTTCTATGACTGTCTTCTTTCCTTAGCATAATGTTTTCAAGTTCATTCTTGTGGCATGTTATCAGTACTCTATTCCTTTTTATTGCCAAATAATACTCCATTGTACAGATAGACCACATTTTGCTTATCCATTCATTGGTTGTTAGACATTTGAGTTGTTTCCACCTTTTGGCCTTTATAAATAATGCTGCTATGAATATTCATGTCCAAGTTCTTGTGAGGACACATGCTTTTATTTCTCTTAGGTATAGACCCAGAAGTAGAAATGCTGGATCTAATGGTAACTCTCTATTTAGCTTTTTGACGAACTGCCAGACTGTTTCTCATATTGGCAGCACTATTATGAAGGGCTCTGGTTTCTCTACATCCTCACCAACATTGTTATTATGACTTTTTCTTATTATAGCCATTTTAGTGAGTGAAGTGGCATCTTGTTGTGGTTTTGCTTTGCATTTCTTTGATGACTAATGATGTTGAACATCTTTTCATGTGCCAGTGTTTACTTATATATCTTCTTTGGAGAAATATCTATTGAGATCCCTTTCCCAAAAAAAAATTTTTAAGATTTATTTATTTTGAGAGACAAAGAGAATGCATACATGTGTGCATGTGGGGAGAGGGGCAGAGGGAGAGAATCTTAAGCAGATTCCGCACTGAGCAACGAGTCTAATGTAGGGCTTGATCCCACAGCCCATGAGATCACAACCGGAGCCAAAACCAAGAGTTGGATGCTCAGTGAATTGAGCCACCCAAGAGCCCAGAATAATTTCTTTTTGAAAGGTTAACTGTATACTAGATTCTTAATCTCTGGGTTGCTTCACACCTAATCCTCCATTATATAAACTATATGAGTCCTAATCAAGTGGATTTGATTCATTCTAGTTCTTTCTAGTTCTATGAATCTCTGGTCTAAAAGAATTTTCAATATCTTACATCAGATTTTCATAGAATGGAAGCTGAAGATAAAATGCTTCAGAAGGTCCCCATATCCTACAGAGATGAACTATGAGTAGAGGATCATGGAGATACCTTTCAGGAAGGCCCTTTGCATGGTGAGTCCTGCAAAACAGGCTCTCTATATTGGGCCAAAAACTGACACAGAAGGGGCCAGTAGGCAACTGCCTTTCATTTTCTATGACACTTTGAAATTATTGCCTGAAAAGACGAACCCAGTTTTTGTCTGAATTACATTATGAGGTGATCCGTCTTCAACCCCAGCTGAGAGCATAGCTGAGCCATTTCCCTAAATGAATGATGTAACATGAAATCCTGCATCTCAAGGTAAGCAATCCAGCAGGGGCTCGCTCAGTGCAAGTGTGTTCAGGAAAGGTACAACCATGGATGAGCAAAGCCAGCCCCCTGTGGCCAGGCCTTTCCCTTCATCTCTATAATAATTTATCATGTTGCTTCATTTAAATGTGAACATTTCAAAAATATTTTAAAGTTGTTGTTTTTTTTTAAGTCTATAGGCTCAACAGTCCCAACAATAAGGCTCAAGATGGTAGGAAGGAAATAAGGATGTATCCACTTGTGAGTGGGTAGATGTAAGATTTGAAAGTTAAGAGTAAAAAATTATGACCAGTTTTGGGGCCACTGAAGGCACCACAGTTGATCACTTGAACACAGTATGAGTTCATTGAATACTTAAGAATTGAGGGGCGCCTGGGTGGCTCAGTGGGTTGAGCCTCTGCCTTGGGCTCGGGTCATGATCTCAGGGTTCTGGGATCGAGCCCCGCATCGGGCTCTCTGCTCAGCCAGGAGCCTGCTTCCCTTTCTCTCTGCCTGCCTCTCTGCCTACTTGTGATCTCTCTCTCTCTCTCTGCCAAATAAATAAATAAAATTTAAAAAAATAAAATTAAAAAAAAAAGAATTGAGGGTAGGAGTTTTTTTTTACATATTTTTATTATATCTTATATTTTTATAATAATTTTTATATATTTTTATTATATTTTATAAATATATATATTTATAAGGATCATTTATATTACGCATCACTGACAGGCTCACCACCAGCCCCAATAGCAGCATTAAAGGAAATGTTATGAAGGCTACATGAAGAAGCTTTGAGGATCTGGACTATTGTTAACTGAAGAAGGGCAAAATATCAAAACGATTATTAGAAAGTTCACATTTTAAAAAGGAGAAGAAAAACAAGTCACAGAGCTTTTTGATTACCCAACACTCATACTTTCCCGGCTCATCTGTGGGTAAATACTGAGTGGCATAAAAGGCAAACAGGGCCATAATGCAAAACACCCACCACAGTTCTCCCCATACCTGAATCTCTAGCCTACCTTGATCCACTGTGATGCTTCCTACACAACTATTCTTGCACTTGTGCCTGCTGATGAAGAAAACAATAGATATTCCCCCGAATCCAGTCTTTGGTGTAGGTTTGTAAGGCCCAAAGGTAGGTCAGCCAGAGCAGCCAAAGTCAGCCAGCACCTTCCAAAAAATGAAACAACTGTCAATATCATAGGGGTTGGAGGAGGAGGGACTGGAATTTTTTCTTTTAATGTGTTCTTCATACATCTTACAATCACCTTATGGTTCAATCAGTGATTCTTAAGCTGCAAAAGTTCTGGTTTTGGACTCTTGGTAGGATCCTTGAGCAAAAAGCCACAAGGACACCTCACTGCCATCACCCCGGCCTATGAGCCAAAACATCAAAACATGTGATGGAAATGAGGACAAAGAAGCAAGGAATGAAGCCGAGGAACTTTCAGGATTTGCAGGGACCTTGAGAGTGCTTAGACCTCACATGGCACCAATAAAAAATACGACCCCCAGAAGAGTCTGAACATGTCCTACAAAACAATTTTAAAAATCAAAAAGTTGAGTTTTAATTAAAGTTTAGCTTTAATTGTCTATGAAAATGAACAAACAGAATGATGGAATGCTAGATGTAGCAAAACTAGGTCACAGAGGACCGGGACAATCTAGGCCAAATTTGGTAAGTGAATATATAAGAATTTGAACTATAAACCAAACTGCCAAAAACACATTTAAAAGGGAATTTTTTTGTTTCCATAGAAATTTATCTTTATTTTAGAAATCGGTTGCTCTTTTCGGTGTTGATTACTAGAATAGAATTGAAATCCATAGATAAGGAAACCGCTCCAATCGTTTCATAGCTGAAGTTGAGGACAACATGCGTACCCAATCAGCAGCATGAGTTTTGTGTTCTCAGAGGTCAGAGCTCCCTTTGCCTTCTGTGGCTCTGGGAACAAATTGGTTAACCTAGAATATGTGAATGCCTGGATGAACTCTAAAGCTTGTCCGGTGGGCAAATTGAAACAGGCCAACAGCATGACACTGCCTGCTTGCAGCGGGTCATAATTGCAGTCAGATGTCTCCATGGTGACCTCTCTGAGCCATGAGGCCAGAACTGTGGGATTAATGACATCCCACGACTGGAGCAACCACAGTGCCGAGAACAGCTTTGACTACTGTAAGTAATCCCCAAACCTCAAATTTAGATGAAAAAGTTTAAGAACTCAATCCGTACCAAGGGACCGATTTGGGTGGTTCTGGGTGGGGAAGTCTCTCTGTGTGAGATCCAGGAGGCCCTTTTAGCTCTCTTACCTTCCGAAGTCCCCATGGTAGTATCGACAAGGAAGGGGAAGGACAGAGGACTTACTAGACAGAAACCAAGAATGAAAGAATGAGAATACCATGACTGCTCATTGTTCCCTGATACTGTGTCTTAGATTAGCTGCCAGCTGCTTTCATGTACTTAAGAAAGCATCACTTGATTAGGGTTGCCCAAAAGAATGTAAACCGTTGTCTTAACTGTGTGTGTAACCACCCCAAAATAGTAAGACATGAGGTTTTATTTCATTTAGGTGGTTCCGGGGAGAAACCTTTCCAGGACCCATGTATGGGCACAGCTGTTCTCCCTGATCAGGATCTTTGCAGTACCCAAGTAAGACTATCACTATCAGACCTGTTCTGTCTCTGGCCACTGATAATTGTGTTATTTCCTTTACGATAAAAAGGTCCTACTTTTTCCTACAATTGGGATACTCATAATCATTTCACCACTTATTCACCGACTAACCAAAATCCAATCCACCAGGATTTTCTATCTCACATTTCTATAGAAGGAAAACCCTTAAAAGCTTGACTTTTAAGGGCCGACTCTTAATTTTTCAAGTGCCTCAAATAAATTCTATTTAAAATCTTTATAGATCCTACCTTAGGCCTCCAAAAATATTTAAAATATTTAAGTATCTTATGGGTGTACAGGCTGAGTACATTTTATCTTAATTTCCAGAGATCACTAGTCAAGTAAATGAGGGAAAACATAATTCATTTCCATCGTGGGAAAACTAAATCAACCACTAAGTAGCAAAAAGACTACTAACCTAATGGATTATCTTACTTAACAGCTTCTCCTAGACTTTAATCCCCTAACATAGATATTAAAAAAAAGGAAATTAGGGCACCTCAGTGGCTCAGCCAGTTATGTGTCTGACTCTTGATTTCAGCCCAGACCATGATCTCAGGGTCATGAAATCAAGCCCTGCTCTGGGCTCTGGGATTCCCCCTCCTTCTGCCTCTGCCCCTTCCCCCACTCATGCATGCCTTCTCTCTCAAATAAATAAGTAAAATCTTTCTTTAAAAAAAAGCCAAAATTACAAAGAAAACTATTAGATGCAGGGACTTATCAATGGCAATGCCTTTATTACACAGAGATTAACAGACCTTTCTAGTCAGTTTTGCTCTATTGTTCTGTCACTTGATTATATGTGTCAGAATATCCATAACTCTCGAAGTGGGACACAGCTATTTGTTAAGATTTTAGGACAGTTACACAACTGGAACACAGTTATGAACCCTCAAATTAAAAATACCTGGGCAGCCAAAGAATAATTGTCATAAAACTCATGTGGGCTACTCTATGCTCTGCCCTGTCCTCGGTGCCTATTTCATAACCTTTTAATGCATGTTTCCAAAGCACACAGCAAACCAGATGATAAGAGAGCAGCTGACAAGTAGAGACAGCGGTCATTTTATGTTGGCAGTTACATTAAGTGGCAGATGACTGACAGGAAAATGAAAAAAAAAAAAAATACTCCGAGAAAAGCAGGCAGTGATATAAGACACCAAATCTCAGAGACCCAGAATAATTTCACTTCAGGATGAGCAACCCTAAGTGGTTTCTGTACTCGTCACCCTATTTCAACAGTGTGATAACTGACTTAATGACCCGCAAATGCTGGGGCTGGGAAGATAACCCTAGGGATCAAGTCCAACGCTCCCGATTTAAAGATGAGCAAGTGGAGGCCTAGAGAAGACTTCAGGGCCAAGTTCAGGATCATAGCTGTTTGGTAGTGGAACTCCCACTGGAACCAGGATCCCCTAAGCCCAGTGCATTTTTTTCCTGATGAAAAAGTGGTTGAAGCTTCATCAGTTAAACAGGATCATCGAATGAGATAATGTACGGAAGGTTAGCACTCAGACACAGAAGAGAGTGAAGTCTCCTTGGCTAGGATATTTTCAATAACAAATCTGACCCACAAAATGGTGGAGCACTTTTAATATTCAATCTTTGAAATAACTTCGCTCTTTCAGAAAACTAATTTCCATGAAGCAGTCCCTTCTCAGATGCTAAAGTGTCCCCTCCTCAAAAAGGTCTCCCCTGACTACCTTGTTAAAAACAGGACCAATTTCACTTTCTATCTCCTTACCTTGACTTAATACACACTATAACCCATCACTTAAAGATACCTTTCCTCTAAAGCTTCTTTTCCGGGTAACAGCTTAAGTCTTGTCCCTTTCTTCTAGTTTTTAAATGGAATAGTTTTCTTTCCTTGGAAGGGATTTAGCCCTGATTCTGAAGCTCAGAACCACTAAAGAATCAGCGCGTGTGGGCAGAGCCCCCAGAAGAACAGAAGTCCTTGCAACTGATTCTGCCTAAATCCAACCTGAATAAGAAATGATGGAATCCCTTTATGATGATGGTGTTCAGACACAAGAACCAATCAGTATTTCAGTTTTAAGTTGTGCTCTATCAAGATTCTCTATAGGCAGTTCTGTTCTAAAAGAAAATACTTGACTTACATCTGAAT
>JAQQSY010001003.1:0-14702 GCA_028646535.1 Procyon lotor | reverse complement strand
GCAGGGGGGCTTTGGAGCCAGCCTGCAAGGATTCAACGGCTGGTCTTGTCATTTATTAGTGGAATAATCCATGGGCACATTACCTAACCACTCCATGTTTTGGTTTTCACTCCTAGAAAATGGGAGTGTTAATTCTATCTTTCATTGGGATTGTCACACAGATTAAATTAAGGTGTACCAGTAGAACACTAAGCTAGCATGGTACCTAGCATAGAGGTTGACAAACTTTTTCTATAAAGGAAGGACTAGATAGCGCATATGTTCAGTTCCGTGGGTACAATGGTCTCTGTCATAGTGACTCAAGCCTGTCATTTGCAGTGCGTAAACAGCCCTAGGGAATATACAGATGAGGAACTGTGGCCCTTCCAGTACAATTTTATAGACAAAAACAGGCAGTGGGCCAGATTTGGCCCGTGGGCTGTCGTTTGCCAACTCCTGGTCCTAGACTATTTAGCAAACATGGGCTATTTTTGACTTGAAGACAAAGCTGATTACGCCCATTTGCTGTGTTATTTCCACAACTCTAGAGATAGTTTTTGTTGTTATCGTTGTTGTTTGGTTTTGTACAGTTTGGGCTTCTAGGAGGAAGATGCTGTACAAACACTGAGAGTCTTCTTAGAGATTCGTCATTAAACGTTTGTTTATTGGGAGCGTGGTTATACCTGCAGATGTTATTTTATGCAGCCACGCATCTGGCTTTGACTGAGCTTTGACTCTGATTTGTTAGAAATGATGTTCCCTTTGAAGGAGCCCACACTATGGCATGGCTGGAATGGATAGTGTCCTATCCATTGGATAGTGTCCTAGTTGCGTTTTCAGACCAACCTTGACGATTAGCGGGATAGCGTATTTTACTGCCCAACTATCCTTCCGCTCAAGATGAAGCTGTAGATGGTACTGGTAACCTTTGTCTGCCCTTGCCTGTCATGTCCTGCTGAGTGTTATTGTTTAACTCTTCTAATTAGGCCCCTCTGCCTGGCAGAACTGGATTTATGAGGTGAAAGTATCAACCCAAGACTTTCCTGAAATCACTCGTGTTTTCTCGAACATCAGTGGGACCACGCTTCACGTGCCTGAGCTGCAGAGTGCTACGAAATATAAGGTTTCTGTGAGAGCCAGTTCTCCCAAGGGGCCAGGCCCTTGGTCAGAGCCCTCTGTGGGTACGACCCTGGTGCTAGGTGAGAACATGTTCTGGATATAGGAAGTAATTCTGACAATGGGTTTATTCCCTGTGTCCTTAAAAGTTCCTCAACTCCAGGGGCGCCTGGGTGGCTCAGTGGGTTAAAGCCTCTGCCTTCGGCTCAGGTCATGATCTCAGGGTCCTGGGATCGAGCCCCGCATTGGGCTCTCTGCTCAGTGGGGAGCCTGCTTCTCCCTCTCTGCCTGCCTCTCTGCCGACTTGTGATCTCTCTCTCTCTTTCTCTGTGTCAAATAAGTAAATAAAATCTTTAAAAAAAAAAAAAAGTTCCTCAACTCCAATGTGGTAAAGTTTCCTTCTAGAAACTAGAAGGAGGATGCATGGATCTCTTGATTATGTGTTTATTATCTGGATGAGGAAAGCAAACAAAGCATTGTGTGATATTTAGTTTACATTTCTAAATTGTTATCTTAACCTTTATAAGATATTTTTGAGGAAACGATATAATTTTCTTTTTCTTTATGGCTTTCTTCTTTCTCATGGTTTATGAAGAAGTAATACCCCTTAAACTCTGAAGGTCATGGGGAGAGAAGTCGAGGGGCTGTGAAATATGCTGAACTCCACCCTCTTTGCTGAAAGAACATGGAAAGAGAATTATACCATTTATACTGCTCTTGTTATCACGATGACTTCTGGGTGCTCTGCATGGAACCATGGCAACCAATAGCCAAAGAGGGAGGGGAAACTGTGCCATGACAATGACATTGCTATAGAGACAGCATCACCACATATTTCTCTTCTATAATAACTACATAACTACAATTATTTATGTAAAAATGAGAAAATATGTTTAACATGATAGATGCTTCTGTTAAGCAGATGCAATCACTCATATCCTTCCACAGTATTTTTGAAAGTCGATAGTCTTTATAAAGAAAATCTTTATAAAGAAAATCTCAGGGTATAAGATGTGTACCTTAAAATGCGTGTTTTCTGTGATATTTCTTTTAATTTCTTTTTCACCAAACAGCTTCAGAACCACCATTTATCATGGCTGTGAAAGAAGATGGTCTTTGGAGTAAGCCATTGAATAGCTTTGGCCCAGGAAAATTCTTATCCTCTGATATAGGAAATGTGTCAGGTAAACACCAAATCCTTGTTCACTTGGATGTCAGGTTTCTACATATAAGACCTCCTAAGTTCTTCAATACATCCAAAGAATTAAGTGTTTTGGTATTAGGTCAATAACAAAAGGAAAAAACATGGACTGAACTACACAGTCAGGGATGCCATTAAGAAAATGTCAGTATGGATGTTATTTATTATTTCACAAAATGTGAGGCTATTTATTGATTTATGCCCATTGCAGTAAGGCTCTGATATAGTTCTCCTATATTTGAACCTCTCTATGTTATCTCGAGGTAATAGCCTCTCTGGTTTCACTAAGACAGCTTACTTAAGTAATTTACTATGTTTGCTATAAGACTGAAGCAAGGAATGGTTGCATGAAGTTCTCAGTAAAGTGGAAGAAATAATTTCTTGACCAAGAGGTTTCTTAAGTAATAAGTGGGTAATTTTGCCTAGAAGATCTTAGGATGAAGGAAAGTCTTCATTGTGAGATAGTGACAATTGAGAGCTTGCCTACAGATGACATCTTCTCTAGTCATGGGAGTTATTTGTTCGAATTGCTGGGCCACCCAAAGTACAGCATTTCTGACCAATAGAGGACTTGTTAGGAGGTAGTGTGATCGTAGCAGGAAGAATGATGCTTTGGAGTTGTCTTGAATCTGGGCTCCACCTGTATTCACCTGTGAGGCTTTGGGCAGAATAGTTAATCTCACAGAGTCTCAGGTTTACCAAGTCAAAAATGGGAATAATTCCTACTTCATACCTTTGTTTTCAGATTTAAGCTAGATATGTTAAGTGCCTGGGGCCATATTTGGCAAAGAGGAGGGGCTCAGTGAATATCAGCCCCTCTCCCTAGTCCCAGGGGGTGAGATTTTGAGAGAACATTATTGAAACATTGCAGACAGATACCCAAAGTTCTAATGGATATCATGTTAGTATGCGCTTTGCCATTATATGGAGGTGTATATGTGATTGTTGACTCACCACGTTTATGCTGGCATGCATGAGAAATAACTGCTACCGATTCACTTTGTTTTGAGACATGGATTGGTATAACAACAGCCTCTACTACAGCGACATGAAAGGTGATGTTTACGTGTGGCTGCTGAATGGGACGGATATCTCAGAAAATTATCACATATCCAACATTGCAGGAGCAGGGGCTTTAGCTTTTGATTGGCTGGGTCAATTTCTCTACTGGGCTGGAAAAACCTATGTGGTAAGTTAAAGCTCAGCATTCTGGATGCTCTAGCACAACACCCACCCTCCAGTGACTTCCTTGTCATCCTCTTGATATTTTTTCATATTTGTATACCACCCGTGCTATCATTTATTTAATATTTGCCTTACTCAAACTTACTCACTTTTTAATTAAAAGGGATTTAGATGTAAAGGAGGCTTTATGTTGCTATTTGGTACACTAGTGATGTATTTTCAATAATATCTTAAATCTATGAAAATGTTCACATGTGGGTCAGTGTCCTAGAGGAAGATGACACACTCCAAAGGCATGATTAAAGGAAACTCAATGAAGGGACTGTTTCCAAAGGTGTGGAGAGGGCTAAGGAAAATGAGCAAAGGATGGTGAAGCATGCCCCGGGCTAGTAAGTATGGGAAGATATGAGCACCGTCAGGCATATGGGGGCTGGAGGGGAAGAATCTGGTGAGGGCTGTGGCTACAGAAGCTGCTGTCATGAAAGCCAGCCACTGTTAGAGGGTATGGTCTGCCAAAGAGGACATGGGGATAGAAGGACCCCAGTCCTTCTTTTTTCCTGCTCTCTGATCTTCTGCCAGTGCTTCCATTGGCTGAATGTCCCTGGAAGCCAGAGAATGAGTCCGGCTGATGCAGTCTACAGCACCAGCCTCCGGGGGCGCAGGGTAGGGCGGAGTGTAGCTGGATGTAAAATGAAGACATCTTGCGCATCGGTGTAGTGGTACACTTTGAAGAGAAAGATGGTTAATGATGAGAATACTGGTCTGACTGATCAAGAAATATGGTACTGGAATCATTTTCTCATCATTTTCTAATCCATTTATTTACTCATTCAACAATCATTTATCTATTACCAATGTGTTAGTAATAGAGAAGCCATGAGGATAGGCATGGTAGGGAATATAAAGTAAATAGTAGACATGTACCTGCTTTAAAAAACTCAACCTTACGATATACAATTCACGAACAATCATAGTCACCCTTTTATTGTACAAAATACACTGTTTTTTAATATGTTCGGTCTTGTGAAAACCATTGCTACTTGTCCTTGTTCTTTTGATGAGATAAAATACATATATAAAATAATAGAAGAAGCATACAAAGCCATGTGTTTAGAGACAAAGCAATGTGATATAGTCTGTAAGCGCCAGTAGTTATGCGGATGGAATGGAGCTGAGTGGAGTAAATCTGAGAATACTCCCTGAAATGGATTAATTTAAAAATAGTTTTGAAGGAGGACGTGGAAGAGTGGATGTGAAAACAGCTTTCAAGTATTTGCTCTATCTCTTACAAAATTGCTTACCTCCAGGAAAAATTACTTCTTTGGACCCAGTAAACTTGTGATAGAAATCCTTTATAATGTTAGGGTTACAAAAGCTAATATTTTAAAGATAAAAGCATACACTGCCCGACATATAGTAGGTATGCAGTAATGGCAGTTATTAATATCAGGGAAATACACTGATAGAGATGAGCAAGGAGAGAGGTCATCATTTATCAGGATGTATGCACCTTCTCAAGACTCGAATCAAATGCATTCTTATCTAGCAGTGTTGCAATTGTCCGGTTGTATGATTAAGAATAAAGATTTTAACTCAAAATCGATTTGCTTCCCTTTCTTCTAGCGTCATGAAAAAAGATGAGCTCCACGAGGGTGTTCCCCGTGACTAGTATGTTCCCAAGGGTTTGCATACTACCCAGCACATAGTGCTAGTAAATATTCATGATTGAATGAATGCAGCAATTTACTAATGATTGCAATAAACTACTCAGAAATAACCACGTCATGTGAAAATTATTAACCAACCATCTAATTATGTTTTATAGATACAAAGACAGTCTCTGTTGACAGGGCACACAGACCTTGTGACTCATGTGAAGTTGTTGGTGAATGACATGGTGGTGGATTCAGTTGGAGGTTATCTCTATTGGACCACACTATACTCAGTGGAAAGCACCAGGCTAAATGGAGAAAGTTCCCTTGTACTACAGGCACAGCCTTGGATTTCTGGGAAAAAGGTGATGAATTAAAAATAAGATCTGAGCATTTACTAATATTAAGTAGTGCTACTGCATAGTTATGACAATACTGTTTCTGCCTATTGTGAATAGTTTAGGTAGAATCTGAAAGGAAATACTGTCAAGATGTTGGGGTAACCAAAATTTCTCTAAGTCTCATTTAATTGTCATAATGGATTAAATAAGTTAACATATAGTATGGAGAATTTTGTAATTTGCTTTATCTTGAATGGACCTGCACTTGAAAGCATTTTAATTCTGTTTTTAGAGTCCTCAGGAATTGTGTTGAATATGTTAGAGCTTCTTGTTGGGTAGTAATTAGATGTTTTATTATTTTCCATCAATTTTGGGGACAGATTGCTTAGATGTTTTATTATAGTCAATCAATTTTGGGTACTGACTGTTCTAAAAACTGTATGGCTCCTAGGCAAATTATTTGACTTCTCTTTGTTTCCTTATCTGAAAAATGGGAATATTAGTAATTGTCCTACCTCTTAAGGTTGTTGCAAAGATTAAATGGGATAATTAAAGGGAGGTACTGAGAATAGTTCCAGGCACATGGTTACCACTCAATAGTTAAGTTCTTATTACCGTAATTAAATCTGAAAAATACACCTAATATAGGAATATATCTAACCCATGTTACTTCCATTTTCTTGATCCTCAACTTCTAGAAGCAATACCTATTTTCTTGAAACCCTGTAGCTATTCATTTAAATATCTGACTTTTGTGTTTCCTGATCATAACAGTAATATGTGTTTGCTGTAGGAATTTGGAAATCACAGGAAAGCATGAAAAAGAAATAAAGCATTCATACAATTTTAACCTAGGATATTCCTTAAATTTTTTCTTATTTTTTAATCTTTTTTCCTGCAAATAGAGATAAAATACATGTAATATAGATATACTGGATCATTTGTAAACACATTGTGAGTCACATGCTCTCCAATTACAGGATACGTGGGCTGTGATTCCTAGAGTATTTAGAAGACCGTGGGGCGCCTGGATGGTTCAGTGGGTTAAAGCCCCTGCCTTCGGCTGAGGTCATGATCTCAGGGTCCTGGGATCCGGCCCTGTGTTAGGCTCTCTGCTCAATGGGGAGCCTGCTTCCCCTCCCTCTCTCTGCTTGCCTCTCTGCCTACTTGTGATCTCTCTCTCTCTGTCAAATAAATAAATAAAATCTAAAAAAATAAAGTGTTTAGAAGACCTCATTCGCGTATACAGACTATAGCACAGATATTTAAAATAAATAAAGATTTATACAAATATCCAGAGATTAATCATTCCTGTCAAATCATTAAAACATCCCTTAATTCTGTTTTGGAGTCACTTGAGTCTGAAAACAGAGAGTATATTTTTTATGTCTCAATAATAAGTGTTAGGATAAAGCACTTTTATTTTTATAAAGGCATATTAAAGATAATATTATCTCAGGAATAACTTTCTGTCTATTCCTGGGACTTTGTCATTAATCTCCCTCACTGCTCCTATCTGATCATTTGAGACATATTCACGCAAGAAATTTCTACAGTGGCCCCGGGGACTTTTCTGAAAATGAGTGAGAAATTAGATTACTCAGCATGTTTGGGGAAAGACACTATTCCTTAAATCCACACTCCAGATCCTCTCACGGGCAGGTGAGTGTTGCTGCTTGTACAAATCTGTGTTCTGGGTCCATGGTTTGAGGTCTTACCCATCTGCTTCCATTAATGCTAATGGGTTTTTGAAGGTGACACATTTACACTGAGCAAAACTCTCCATTTTACTGTCATTCCTTCATACGTTACTCACAGGTTTATCATGGAGTCATGAGATACTCTGCAATCAACAGGTATAATAAAGTAGTCAGACAATGACTTAGAGAAAGAATTGGTATTTGTGTGATTCAAAGGGAGAATGCTGTGAGCTATTCATCTAAAGTGATCAGATACCTTTTGCCACATTTTATGGATTGGGTGGGCTCCTGGTACATAGTACATTTTACCACAGGATTAAACCTCCAGCTTTTAGTTTCCATCAGAGGGATTATTTCCAAGGCATGGACACTATTAAACATAACAATGGTTACCAAAGACTTATGGAACATCCTCTGGCTCTGTTTAAATATGGGCCCAAATGACTGATGCCACGGAATGGGATAATGACCCAACACCTGATTTTTACTTACAGCTTGAATCCTTTGTTATATTCCAGAACAGGGCGTTGTAGAATATTCCTTTTTAAGAGATAAAAGAGACTTCCTAATTTGGAAAGCTCAAGAGCATCTCATTATAAATAACCAAACAAGATTAACCCAATTTCACTCTAACTGAAACAATAGTCAATACATTTCTTTTCGCCTAAGGCAAAGACAGGATACAACTCCCCGAGGGCTGGGGATTGCTAGAATAGTGTTTGTTTATTTGCTTTTATCTTGTGGGAAAGGAGTAGGTTGAGCTTCCTTGAAGACAGAAGGCTGTGATGTCCAAGATGGCTGGAGCTTCTTGTAGGGATATGCCTTGGTAGCAGGCCTTGGGGAACCTGTCAGCAAGGATTTTTAGTTCTTGGACACCTTGCTGTGTTCTTTTTTACATTTCTCACTGGCTCCTCATCTTTGTTTTTCTGCTACAGCGTCTTGTTACAGACAAAGACGTAGTTGTCAACTTTGATCCTTGGTCCCTCTTAGCCCCTAGGTCTGTTCTAGAACCAGTCCATCACTCTGGGGTCAGGCACCTGGCAATCTCAGCTTGTTTGAAAAATACCGCTTATGCCAAAGAAAGAGAAAGAGTTCCCTTGGGTTGTGACTTCTATCCATGCAGTCTATTTCATAGGAGAAGCAGTCTTTCCTCAGGCCTCACCTAGACAACTGGACATAAAACTATGTTACGGACAGGCACCGTAACAAGAAGACGAGGGAAGATTAGTAAGGAGTGGTTTTCAGATGTTAGCTGGAAATAGAACTTTATATGGAGATGACTCTATTATGTTATAACACAAAAACCCTGTGGGTATTATATTCTTTAAATGTGTCAGAACGTTGTGATTTTAATTAACAGAAAATATAATTTAAAACGGCTTAAGACTTTGGTTCTCAAGCTTGGTGACATAGAATTATCTGGAGAATTTGAAAACATGCCAGAAATGGGGTTCCATCTCCAGAGGTTATAATTTAATAGGAGGCACTCTGGGAATCGAGGAGGTTTTAAGAACTTAACAGGTGATTCTAATGTGCATCCATGTTTGAGAACAGCAGATTTAAACAGAAACGAAATTCATTGGCTTATTTGACTGGAGTCCAAACTTAGGGCCAGCTTTAGGCAAGGCCTAACACAGTGGCTCACAGTTCCTGATTCGGTGGGACCTGAAATGTGGCTGAGAATTTGTGGTAAGTTTCCAGGTGATGCTGATGAATCAGACCTTGAGAACCACCAGAGCTGAATTTATCGAAGTCCCTGCCTTTTGAGGGTTCTAAGGAAACCAGTGTCTCTATCCAAACTGCATAGCAGTAGGCACACTCACGTAATTTTTATATTCAGAGAAAGGTAAAAATTACTCAGTTTATTATTCCAAAGAGGATGTTCAAGAGAAATCTATAGTTTAAGGGTGACTTATTCACAAAGGTACCCTCCAAACATATATTTGATTCATTTTCTTACCTTGTTTTCTCTTTAGGTAATTGCTCTAACTTTAGACCTTAGCGATGGGCTCCTGTATTGGTTGGTTCAAGACAGTCAGTGTATTCACCTGTATGCAGCTGTTCTTCGGGGGCAGAGGTAAGTAATCTCCTTCAAAACAGTTGGTTCAGAATGACAATGACTTACTTAACCTCAGTTATGTGATAATGCATGAGAATTCATTTATTCTTCCAATAAACATCCACATATTATCCACTGTTTTTGCAGGCATTGTGCTTGTGGGGAAAGAAAGGTTTGTAAACAAGTACTTACAGTGGAAGATGGTGGGTCTTGTGATGGGGAGAGAGAGAGTACAGTGGGGCGCTTGGGTGGCTCAGCGGGTTAAAGCCTCTGCCTTCAGCTCAGGTCATGATCTCAGGGTCCTGGGATTGAGTCCCGCATCGGACTCTCTGCTCACCAGGGAGCCTGCTTCCCCCTCTCTCTCTGCCTGCCTCTCTGCCTGCTTGTGATCTCTCTCTCTGTCAAATAAATAAATAAAATATTTAAAAATAAATAAATGAAATAAAACAGGATAAAAAAGGAAAGAGAGTACAGTGGAGACACTGAGAAGAATGATTCTCGAGATCCAGAAATGGATGGATGTGTTTTTTCCTCTTCTTAACAAGGCAGAGCGTATATGATGGAGTTAGGCAGAAATCATCCTGTAGAGAACACATGAAAACCAGAGTGGAAAGAAGCACATGAATTATTCTCTCACTCTGTGTCCTTAAACTAAGCATCCGGTTCTCTCGTTGATGTCGCCACATCTTTGTAATAACGCTGTCGGGCTTTTTCTTTTTTTTTTTAATTTTAGCTTTTTAAAATTAGGTATAATATACATCATATGAAATCTTCAGATCTTCAGTATCCCAGTATATCAGTTTTGACAAATACATTTTAAGACACAGACATATCCATCATCACAGAAATTTTCCTGCATCCCTTCCCAATCTGTCTCTAACCCCACTCCCTGCCCCTGAAATACATACTTTTTGTGTCTGGCTTCTTTTACTTGGCATAATATCTTTATGATTTATCCATGTTGTCATGTGTGTTAATCTTCCCTTTTTATTGCTGAGTAGAATTCCATTGCATGAACATACCATAGTTTGTATACCTATTCTCTTGATGGACGTTTGGATTGCTCCCCAGTTTTGGTTATAATGGATAAAACTGTAAAAACCCTTATATACAAGGCTTTTTATATGCATATTCTTGGATAAATACCTATGAGTAGAATTACTGGGTGATAGGGGAGCTATATGCTTAACTTCTTAAGTAATTTCCTGGTTTTCAAAGGGTTTATACCATTTTGCATTTCCCCTCAGGGATGTATGAGAGTTCTGGTTTTTCCACATCCTCCCAACAGCTGGGTTTGACAATCTTTTAAATGTCACCATTCACTTGTATGTCGCAGTATATCACTGTGCTTTTAATTATACTCAACAATGACAATAACAGTTTTGGCTACTTTTTAATTTGTTATTGACTATATATCATCTTTTCTTTATTAACATATAATCATCAGGCTTACACATTTCACAGCACTCACCATAGCACATACCCTCCCCAATGTCCATCACCCAGCTACCCTAACCCTCCCCCACCTCTCCCGTCTGGCAACCCTCAGTTTGTTTCCTGAGATTAAGAGTCTCTTATAGTTTGTCTTCCTCTCTGGTTTCATCTTGTTTCATTTTTCCCTCCCTTCCCCTGTGATCCTGTCTTATTTCATATGGGGCCATTCAAATATTTTTCTCACTAATTGACTATATATCTTTTCATTTTTGAGATGCAGGAGATCTTTATGTGTTCTGTATATAAGTCCTTTTATAAATATATGGGTCAAATATAAGTATTTGACTTACCTATATATTTGTTGGTAGTGTATTTTGGTGAGTAGAAGTTTTAATTTTGACTTACTCAATTTATCAATTATTTTCTTTATGGTTTATGTTTTCCGTGTCCTCCAGAAGAAATGTTTGTCTATCCCAAGGTTGTGAAGATTTTTTATGATGTTTTTAAAGTTGTTCTAGCTTCCATATTTAAATACATGATCCATCCAAAATTGTTTTTTAGATATGACTTTTAGATACTGGTTTTTAGATGTTTCTTTTTTATATGAATATCTTATAGTTCTAGTACCATTGGTTTTTCTTTGTTAGGGAGAGCAAGAGTTGGGGGAGGGGCAGAGGGAGTGGGAGAAATTTTTTTAAAAGACTTTATATAATCTCTTTAAGGGAGAGAGAGCACACAAGTGTGGAGGCGGGGAGGAGCAGAGGGAGAGATAAAAGCAGACTTTGCTGAACTGGGAGCTTGACTCAGGGCTCTATCCCAGGACACTGAGATCATAACCTGAGCCAAAGCTAGATGTTTAACCAACTGAGCCACACAGGTGCCCCAGAGAGAGAGAATCTTAAGCAAGCTCCATGCCCAGTGTGGAACCTGACACAGGGCTCCATGAGATCATGGCGACCCTGAGATCATGACCTAAGCCAAAATCAAAAGTCAGATGCTTAACCAACTGAGGTACCCAGGTGCCCCTCCAGTACCATTTGTTAAAAGAATTTGCCTTTCATCATTTAATTGCTTTGGTGCCCTTGTTCAAAATTATTTGACTGAGCGATCATATTTGGGTTTATCTTTGGACTCTAGTCTGTTCCTTTGATAATTTGTCTAGTCTCATGCAGATACTACATTTTCTTGATTACTATAAATCTGAAAAAAGACTTAAAGAGAGGTAATATTAAGTCCTCAATTTGTTTTTCTTTTTTAATATTTTTGTTTTGGCTCTTCTTCATCCTTTTCCTTTCCAAACAAATTTAAAAATCATCTCACTAATTTCTAGAATAAAGCCTGTTGGAGTTTTTAAAAAATATCTTATTATTTATTTGTTTATTTAGAGTGCCTGAAAGCAGGGGGAGGGGCAGAAGGAAAGGGAGTGAATCTTGAGCAGCCTCAGCTGACCCCCATATACAACTTCATAGCATCATGGAAGAATTTGTCTTTTTATGACTTTCTTATTGAGCTTTGATTTAAATCCAACTTCACTTATTGCTGAAGACTGAAGGGTTTAAAATTTCACATGGAAGGAAGCCCCATACTGACCTCTTGAAAGTGAAGAGGTTTTGCTGAAGTTGTGCTGTGAACATTGGAGGTCAAGAATTTTCTGGTTAGCTCAGGAGATTTTTACAGGGAAGGAGACTTCAGCTGGAAATGAGGGGCAATCCAAGCCAGTAGCAACTGAAGGATATCCAGTCTCACCTGATGGGGAAATATTCTGTCCTGGGGACTGTTTTAGGAATGTTGGAACAAAGAACCTGGTGAGCAAAATGAACACAAGTGTGTTCACAGGATATAGTCTGCAGTAGTTCTGTGGGTGGTCCAGAAGAGGTTGGCCTCTTCAGACCATGTATCTCCTACTTGGTGAGGTTCTTTCCATTTGGAATTTGGTTGTATGTATTACACAAAGTTGCTGGAAAGCTCTCATGAGAAATAGAAATAACAAGGTGTAAAATTAGACAAGTGGGTGAAAGTCCAAAAGGTGAATCAGATACTGTCTTCAGAACTGTGAAGGTGTGAATAGAGTGTTTTACTAGAAAAAGGATAACGAGAATAGTCCTCGTGAATATACTTCTTTATAGTATTTCCAGTTATGGTCCTCTTAGATAGTTTCAGTTTTGTCAAGGAGGTATTGTGAAATTTACAAATAAAAATTTTTATGTATTTTGATTTTAAATGCCATACTTCATACTTTTCTAAAGAAAGGCATGTCAATACTAACAAGCTTTAGAGAAATCATTAAAAAAAAAAAAAAAGTCGAACCACTAGTTCAATATTCTGAACATCATTGAGATAGTTTTTATTTATTGAGTACTAGGCAACTGGAGTAATTTGAGAAACCACCAAGTAGATTTTTAAAGTAAAAATCGTAAAATACTGTCATTGAGAAAAAACTACAAAATCAGTTTAAGTAATAGTCTGTTAACTTGAATCTTCCAAGTTGACAAGGAGCATTTTCAATAAGCTGAAGAGCTTAATAAGTATCACTGAAGCAACAGTGTGAATAGTATAAAGTAAAGGACCAAACAGGCTAGAACGATGAATGGCAAATAAGGAAGATGTCTAACCAAGTATAGGAAGGAGGCACGGTTCAATGAAGAGAAAGCAGTCAATATTGAGGGTACTTCCAAGAATCAAAAGTATTTGTTAAAACCTGTATATCCTCTTGCCATTGCAATATCACATTAAGAAGAAAAGTCCTAAAGTATACTTTAACAAAAATGTAAAAAATCGGGGGCGCCTGGGTGGCTCAGTGGGTTAAAGCCTCTGCCTTCGGCTCAGGTCATCATCTCAGGGTCCTGGAATCGAGCCCCACATCGGGCTCTCTGCTCAGCGGGGAGCCTGCTTCCCTCTCTCTCTGCCTGACTCTGATCTCTCACTGTCTGTCAAATAAATAAATAAAATCTTAAAAAAATGTAAAAAATCAATTTTCTATGGAATTAAAAATAACGATTATAGTTGCAAAGTATTTTCTTTTTGTATACACAAACACACACTCTCACAAACACATATTCTCTCCAGTACTGGCATGTACCAGCCCTTTCCCTCCACTTTAGGTACACATGCTAATCGGTGTCATGTCTTCACAGCTCTGGGGAGACCAACATCACAGAATTTGCAGCCTGGAGTACTTCGGAAATTTCCCAGAATACACTGATGTACTATAGTGGTCGACTCTTCTGGATCAATGGCTTTAAGATTATCACAGCTCAGGAAATAAGTCAGAGAGCCAGTGTCTCCGTTTTGGAACCAGCCAAATTTAATCAGTTCACAATTATTCAGAGGTCCCTTAAGCCTCTGCCAGGTACTAGATTTTATTCCTGCTTACCAATCTCCTCCAAATTTTTTGTTAAATAAATGTTTAAGTTGGGATTTTTTTCTTAAGAATTATGTCTTTAAAAAAGGGGCACCTGGGTGGCTCAGTGGTTTAAAGCCTCTGCCTTGGGCTCAGGTCATGATCTCAGGGTCCTGGGATGGAGCCAGGCGTCAGGCTCTCTGCTCAGCAGGGAGCCTGCTTCCCCCGCTTCTCTCTGTCTGCCTCTCTGCCTACTTGTGATCTCTCTCCTCTCTGTCAACTAACTAACTAACTAACTAACTAACTAAATAATCTTAAAAAAAAGGATTATATCTTAAAAAGAAAAAGGCTTTAGTAGTTTCCATTGGTCAATTCACTCTTAACCCAAATTTGCAGCATTTAATAGTCAGAAAAAGAAAATTTTCAGGATATATTAAAGGAAAGGGAAATTTTGTTTTGGTACCAATTATTAGTAATTTCCATTAATTTTCCATATATTTTTTTTTTTTAAAGATTTTATTTATTTGATAGTGAGAAACACAGCCAGAGAGGGAACACAAGCAGAGGGAATGGTAGCGGGAGAAGCAGGCTTCCTGCTGAGCAGAGAGCCCGATGCGGGGCTCGATCCCAGGACGCTGGGATCATGACCTGGGCTGAAGGCAGACGCTTAACGACTGAGCCACCCCGGCGCCCCA
>JAQQSY010001002.1:0-14702 GCA_028646535.1 Procyon lotor | reverse complement strand
GAACCCCCTTTATTATTTCTTGGAGTGCCGGCTTGGTGGCCACATACTCTTTTAGTTCTTGCCGGTCTTGGAAGCTCTTTATCTCTCCATCCATTTTGAATGTCAGCCTTACTGGATAAAGTATTCTTGGCTGCATGTTCTTCTCATTTAGTGCCTGAATACATCATGCCAGCCCTTTCTGGCTTGCCAGGCTTCTGTGGATAGGTCTGACGTCATTCTTATGGGTCTTCCTCCGTATGTAAGGAATCTCTTCCCCCAAGCTGCCCTCAGGACCTCTTGTCTAAAATTATAATTTGCAAATTTCACTACGATGTGTCTCACTGATTTTCTAGACTCATTGATATTGGCAGGTGTCCTTTCTGCCTCTTGGACATGAACACTTGTTCCATTCCCCAGATTGGGGAAATTTTTATTCAGAATTTGGTCAGGTATATTTTCTAGTCTTCTGTCTTTCTCTACCCCCTCTGGGATTCCAATAATTCTGATGTTGGAATGTTCCATGGCATCAATTATATCCCTAAGTCCCTTCTCACAATTCCTGAGCAGTTTGCTCCAGCTCTCCTCCTGACCTTTCTTCTCACCCATTTTATCCTCTAAATCACTAATTCTACCCTCTGTCTCTGTAACTCTAGCTTTTAGACTATTTAGATTGAATTGGATCTCACTGATAGCATTTCTTACATCAGCTATACTTGTTCTCATTTCTGCCCTTAGAGATTTTATGTTGTCATTAATGGTTTTCTCCATTCTAACCATTGCCTGGGTAATTGTCACCCTGAGTTCCCTTTCTGACAAACTGTTTATGTCCATGTCTAATAGTTCTGAGGGAGAGGGTGCAGTCTCTGGGTTTTTCCTCTGTTGGGTGTTCCTCCTCCTAGTCATTTTGATGACAAGTGGATGAGAGGATGTTTAGCTGGATATATTGCCCATGATCCAGGCAGGGTGCACTCTGGAAGGTTTAGGAGCAATTGGGATTCACCACCAAAAAGAAAGAATAAGGATTAAAAAAAGATAGAAAGAAAGAGAAAAAGAAGAAATCCCAGCCAGAATGGGCCCCAAAACTAAGTTGTTTTTTTTTTAAAGATTTTTATTCATTTATTTGACAGAGAGAGAGAGATCACAAGCAGGCAGAGAGAGAGAGAGAGAGAAGCAGGCTCCCTGATGAGCAAAGAGCCTGATGCAGGGCTCTATCCCAGGACCCTGGGATCATGACCTGAGCCAAAGGCAGAGGCTTAACCCACTGGGCCACTCAGGCGCCCCCCAAAAATAAGTTTTATAAGGTATGTAAACCAACACGAACAAACACATAGACTCACAAAAGTAAATGACAAGAAATAAAAGAACTTAGCCATCATGAACCCCAGGAATGAGATTTATATAATATCAGAATAAAAGCAAATACGTAGAAACACTGACAGAATGTTAAGACGGGGGGGGGGGGTGATTATAACTCCTCATGGGCGAGGAAGGTTATTTCAGGTCTTCCTGGGTTATTGTTGTATTAAGCCTCCAGTTGTAATGTTAAGTAGTTTAAAAAAAATTAAAAAAAAAACAAATGTGAAAACGAGTGGATAAAAAAATGGAAAGAGAATAAGAAAGAAAAAAAAACTTGTATCTATGAAATATAGTTTTGAGGGTATTATCAGGTGCTTAATATATTGATTTCCCCTGATGTTGTGTTGGGGATTTAAAATTTTATGGGGACCCTGTGGTTATACTCTTTTTTTTTTTTTTTAACTTGTCTTCTGGAGGAGGGGCCTGTTGTTGTGTTGTTTTGTTGTGTTGTGTTGTTTTCCAGTCAATCTTGCTTGGGTTGAGTCACCCTGCCCCCCAATCAAGGGGCTGAGCTCTGTGGAAACCAGTTTCTCAGTCTTTAGCTCTCTGAAGGTTTTTGGCCTTCTGTAGTTTTTTCACCTTTTCAGGGAGTGCAAGCAAGGAATCTGCCTGTACCCAGATTTCCACATCACAGAGAAGTCTCAGTCTGCTCCCCTCTGGGTGGTCCAGAACACACACTCCCCTCTGCAAAGTTCAGCTCACAGCACAGCCTGTCACCAGGTGGTGCTCACTCCCCTGCCACAGTTCGCCACAGTTCAGTGACTCTGCAAGTGCTCCCCTGCTCTCTGGGATGCAGCCGCAGCAGGGTGTGGTCAGATTCCTGCCCAAGATTAGCCACCTGCGTCCTCTCTTGGGCCATCTGGGAGTGCCCAGACCCTGCCACAGACCACGAATTTCTTTTCAGTCAGGGTTGCACTCGGTCCAGAGAGTGGGTCACGCACTCTAAGGCGCTTGCAGGAGTGAATGGCACCCTGCCCACAAAATGGTGCAAGGAGCGGAAAGCTGCAGGTTCAGGAACCATGGACTGGACACCCCCATCAGTCTCTCTTTGAGGCGAGTGGTGTCTGTCCTGGGAGTATGGGCCCAGGCCCATGCCCGCGACCACGCTTTTCCACTAGTTGGTTCTCAGAACCTTTTGCTCTGTTTAAGAGACTCTAAGTTGTTCCTGCTCCCCAACCACCAGGCACTTTCCTTTGGGGTATTACCACTTGCACCACTCCTGGTGGCTCCCTCTCCCTTTTGTTTATCCTCGGATATAGGTTCGAGTGTTCCCACTTTGCTTTACCTCTCTACTGCTGTCTTCTGCTCCTGTAGAGATCCAGAAGTGAAAAATCTTGCTCCTCAGGCTTATTTCATGGGTGTTCAGCATGTTCTGGAAGATATCCAGCTCACTTTTGGGGACAGGTTGTGACAGGATCTCCTACTTCTCTGCCATCTCGCCCCCCTCCCCTGATTAAATAATACTTTAAATTAAAACTACCATAATTCTAAAGTTGAATTTATTTATTTATATAACAAATATTATTGAGCACCATGTTGGACCATTTAGTAAGGGCACTAGGCTTTCGGAATAACATGTTGAACTATTTTCACTGAACTTCCATTCCATGGACAAAACATAATTTTAAAGAAAATGTCTAAAATTCAAATACTAAACTAACAAGAATTGTTTTTTTCACTTTTTAGGTATTGATATAACCTCTCCCTATGGGCTTTGAAAAGAGCAGCGGATAGAATACTTTAACTGTTAGACTTTGAAAGAGGAAGCAATCTATTATAAGGGATGCTGAATCTTAAAAATTTATTTTATTTTGTTCTTTTTAAGATTATTTATTTATTTAGAGAGTGCACAGACAAGCAGCAGGAGGGCAGAGGGCAGGAGAGAAGGAATACAAAGCAAATACCACATTGAGTGCAGCGCCCAATCTGGGGTTCCAACCCATGACCCTGAAATCGTGACCTGAGGTGAAATCAAGAATTGGATGCTCACCAACTAGCCACCCAAGCGTTTCCCCCTCACCAAATTTTTAAGGAATAAACCTAGTTGGCCATGCACAATTATGAAACTCATGAAAAAAATGTGTGTGAGTATATAGATATATATATATATATATATACACACATGCATATATATATATTTCTTGACTGTGTTTCTGGTGGCACCTCTGACATTGTAGGAGGAGAGCAGGCAGCTCAGAAGAAGGCCAGTTGTGAGACAAGGGGAAATCTTACTTTTAAAGATGACAGATTTCTGCAGAAGCAACATGGACTAGAGAAATTAAAGTTCCTGAAAGAAAAGAAACTCTCAGAGAAGGGACCAATGTCTACAGGTGTTTTACATGGGGACCATTTGTTCCATCCAACCTTAATGAGAATTTGGGCTTTGCAGTGGTAGAGGACCCCTTTTGTGAGTCAGACAAATCAAAACCACTTTTGGCAGTGCAGTATGATTAGACTGTAAACTTGAAAAATCGAGGACCTCAAAAAAATGGCTAATTTACTCCTAAAGACCTACGCCAATCTCTAAAGCTGTGTGTTATTCAAGGTTAATGAGTTAAGAAAATCCAGCAGTTTCTTCCTCCAACTATTTGCCAAATTTTGAAGATGACTAGAGCAGGAGTCCTAAGGAACTAATCTCTACATTTCTGACGTGTACAATTCTGTGTGCTAATAAGGCATGTGTCCCATCCCCACCTCAGAGTATTAATTGGAATCTTTGGAGAGCAACACATCAAATATAAAAGTGACCCAGAGATACGCTGGGTCTAAATAAATTCAGCTTCAATGCAAGGTAATGATTCCTGTTTAGATTAAGTCGATCAGCCTCACCTCTATTCTTCATATCAAAGAAAATAGGAACTTATCAAAAACACACAAGGATTTTTAAAAACAATGTTTGACAAATAACATGAATAAATAAGCAAGTAAAGCGTTACAAGACCAATAAAAGACAACAGAAAAAATAATAAATGATACAGATATTAGAGTTAGGATGTTATGATCATGTTTATTATTAATGATATATTCAAGGGAATACAAAAAATGATTAAAAATGGAAATGCAACAGATATTTGAGACCTATATAAAAGAATCAATGAGCTTAATAGAATTAAACAATACAAATTTAAGTGTAAAAGCATATTAAATCATTGTAATAGCAGTTGAAGCCTGGAACTGTAAATTGGAAGACAGGCACACAATGAATGCCCAAAATAAAGACAGAAAATAAAAACATAGAGGATAAGTGGCATGTGGGCACAGTCAATAGTTCTAATATGAGTGTAGGTTAGCATCTCAGAAGAATAAGAGGGAGAATATAAGACAGAAGCAATATTCAAAGCAAATATTACAAAGAATTTTCTAAACTGTGATAATATCAACCCACAGACAAGAAGCTCAGGGAAATCCATTCAATGGAGATACTCAGTGGTCTCTTCATTGAAAATTACTGAAATTGAACATAGGCAAAATCATTATGAGTTTAAAACCCTTGTAAATGAGTTTTTGTGTCTCTCCAGTCAGTAACTAAACATATTTTCCTAAAGTCTGGACTTCAGACTTCAGGAAACTTGAAACTTCCCTTTTTCTAAGGGAAAAATAGAATGGGAAAATAGCATGGTGTATAAATACCAGATTTATTTATAAAGAACCAGATTAGGTTCTGCTAATCATCAATATTTTTTTCTTCTCCATATTGATTATCTTCAGGAAAGGAAAAAGGAACTATCACTAGGAGGAATTCCACACAAAGAACTTATACTTTTTTACAAAATTTCCTAGTCACAAATTTTCCAATCATATTTCTTCTAAGTGCCTTAACTGTTCAGTGAAACCAGTGGTCATAGCCCATGAATATGTATAATTGCATGCCTGGTCATTTCCCCTTCTAAGCAAAGTGAGCAAACAAAGGCACTGTTTGAAGTTCTGCCCACCAGGAAGATTTTTTCTTCACCATTGTCCTTCAGGAATGTCCCAGAAAGGGTCTGTAGAACCACAGCCATCCTCTTTCAGGTGGTTGCATCCTGCATATCATGTGGAAACATCTGCAAAGCAGGCCCAAGACTTATTTCCCTTTGCCAGTTGATCATAGAGAACTCCTCATGAGGACAGAGGTACAGGCTGGGAGAGGAAGGCAGGGTAGCAGGGTTGAGGAACATGGGTATTTGGCCACTTCTTCAGGTTATTTTCTTGTGTCTTCAGGGCCGGCTTGAGCCTGATCACATATATACCACCTCCATTTGATGATGGAGTGCTGTTGTGCACACCCAAATTTATAGCTTCTTGGATCAGCCAAACCCCCAGTTCATGATTGGCAGCTGAGGTTGCATGGTAACTCGGGGGTTTATTGTCAAATGCTCAGTCTCTACTGAGGTCAGTAACAGACCAAGAGCTATTTCTCAAAAGGAAAATAGTTATTTGCAGAATATCATAGGGCTTTGCTTCAAAATCCTAAAGACCTATCCTGTGACTCATTTATAGAGTCCTGACAAAGGCTCCAAACAGAATCTCTACCTGCCATAAACCTTTCAAGCATCATTGGATCTGCTGGACCATGTGATCCAAAAGGCCTGAATCTATTGCTAAGACTTCTCCTGTCCTGGGCCCCACCCCAAAACAAGCAGCTTTTCAAGTTTCTCCATAAATGGGCCAGGGTAACAAAACCAAATGAGGATTAAGTTGTCTCCAAATTTCCAAAAGGCCCACTAGGTGTTGTGCCTCCTTTCTGGTTTTAAGAGGGGCCAGATGCAGTAACTTATCCTTCACCTTAGAAGAGCTATCTTGATATGTACCAAACCCTAGAAATTTCACTGAAGTAGAAGGCTCCTGAATTTTAACTGGATTTATTTCCCATCCTCTGTCATGCAGATGTTTTACTAATAAGTCTGAATTAGTTGCTGCTTCTTTTTTACTACATCCAGTGTTATCAATGTAATGGAACAGTGTGATATCTTATGGAAAGGAAAGGTGAGCAAGATCCTTGCAAACTAATTTGGGAGTTAAATCCTCCCAAAGTATGCACCTGGGGTGTCGAAGGGCAGCAGCTGGTAAACACAGGCATTGGTATTTACCAAGTACTGTCAGCCAGGGTCCTGTGGGAAATGTTTACAGAAGCCACTTCCTTGTGCACCTTATCTCATCATACTTGATGTTTTCATGAACAAATTGACATTTACACCAACAATTTAGTTGGACAATTGCTCATGGAAACCAGAAAAAGCAAAGATCTTACCTACTGTATATGTTGTAAATCACATACAAAGTGATATAGGAATCATGAAAAAATATGAAATTAAAAAAAAGAGTTACGGACCCTAGTTTGGAATAAAAACTCTATCTTAAGGTGCAGACATGCTCTCAGTCAAATATAGGAAATCCAAGAACTGATTTTAGAGAGAAATCAAAATGTGAAATATTACAGTTCTGAGCCTTACTCCAGGAGCTTCGTGACTCTTTTGACCATCATTTCAATCCCTCTACTCTTAGTGTAATTGTGATTATATTGCTGTCTCGTTCAAAATGCTAAATGATTCCTCATTGCCCATAAAATAAAGTTCAAGCTGCTTCATCGAGAAAAAAAAAAGATTCCTGCAAACTAAATTATGACAAGAGGCTGGAATTGATATAGCCTTGAGGTAGGACAAAACATTGATCCTATATTGTTGGCCTTTTTAGCTTTCTAACAAACAGTTTCCTATGATCTTTACTAAGAGGTATCAAGAAAAAGCACTTGACCTGCCCGGATTTTTTTAAATAAGCTTATCACATGGTCCAGCCTCTGCAGTTTGGCTCTTCTGGTCTAATTAAATCCAATGAACTACTTTTTGTAGTAGATCAATATGCCTGGTGGACCCAGTGATATGCCCCGATAAGATTTCAAATAAAAAGAACTTTACATCTTGAAGCAAAGCTTTTTCTCCATCAAAAATCAAATATTATTTTGAGAAAAAGTCTGGTTTTCAACAAGGCTCTCATGCAGTCTGAATCCTTGCTCATAAAGCACCAGGCAACCTGGAACCTGAGCTGCTTACTTAACTGGGCGTTTTAAGCTGAACTATAAAGTGGGCATTACCGGAAGTACTCCATATCACACTTTTTTTTTTTTTTTTTTTTTGGTGGAGCTGGAAACTAACAAAGCCTGAAATCATAAGCAATTTCTATTAACGGGGTATTCACACAACCAGCATACCTGCTTCTGCCACAGGGTTGGCCCTTTGTTAACACATATCTATGGCTTCTTTGAAGGTTTTCTATGAAAAATTGACTGAGAAAAAAAAATCAAACTTGCTTTCCAGATGCCTTGTCTTTTCAAGTACCCAACTACTCAGAAGAAATAGCTTTATAAAGTGCAATCATATGTTGAATTACCACTACTTCTTCAACTAAGAGACAAATCATTATAAGATTAGAAAGCTATTCACCATTATCCAGTTATTTTCTCTAGTTATAAGACCAGCACATAATGTCGTTACAATAACCAGAATATACTGTTCTGAGGAACAAGAAGTAAAGATATGGGTAGTTATCTCTCATTTATACCAAAAGACCCATTTAAAAATATCAGATTCCTATGTCTAGGGCTCTAGACAATTTAGGACCCATTGGAGAAATATTCCTACCAAGAGACATAATGTATTTCAGTTGAATTAAAAGCAGCAACTAAAATGCGTACTAATTTAATTTTTAAAGATTTTATTTATTTATTTGAAAGAGAGTGCAAGAGAGAGCACGAGTGGGGGTGAAGGGCAGAGGGAGAAGCAGACTTCCTGGGATCATGACCTGACTTAAAGGCAGATGCTTAACTGACTGAGCCACCCAGGTGCCCCTAAAATGTGTACAAATTTTAGATTCCAAATGTCTGTAGGTAAAGAAATGGATTATGAAATAGGTTGAGATGATTAACTCTAAATATCAAGGGAAATAGAGAGGTGGAGAAGAAAAATTTTTGGATTTTTAAAGGTGATCTAAGTTACTTTCTTTTATCTTATTATATCTAATGGTAATGGCTAGTGAACATGATAATGGATGCATTAGACATTGGACACTGATGGATACAAGAAGTTACCATGAGTGATTGAAACCAGTCTTAATTAGGAGTCTCAGAATGCCCCAGTATGCCTGGACAAAGTCAAGCCATGGATGTGTGATCAAATCTAAAAATAAAAATAAATGTAATTAGACGTAGTTAGTGATTTTCATTACTTATTGTATCATATATCCTCTTTCCTCTTCATTTTTCCTTCTATATTTGGTATGCATAAATGGTAGTTATATTTACCATTTATTCTACAGATGGCAGTATATCAAGGGGTGCCTGATGCAATTACAGAGAAGCACATAGATATCATCCAAAAATTCTGACTTGATTCTGAATAGAGGAAGTTGCAAAATATTTTTCATTTTTTAGGAAGTGTTGGAGATTTGTTTTTGTTTTTTGATAGTCCCAAGAGTAATTGCTGGGTGTCAGAAACAGAAATATATGCTTCAGAGTCGGCATGTTGGGATGGGCTCTCAAAGTGTTGGACTATACTGAATTAAAAAAAAAAAAATAGTCTGTTTGGTGTTAATTTCCCCTTCCTAAATACATGTTCATTACATTTATTCATTTGTTTGTTTATTGAGTAAGCTCCACCTTGATCATGGAGTTTGAACTCACAACCCCAAAATCAAATGCTCTACTGATTTAGCCAGCCAGGTGTCCCTTACTACTTTTATTTAAATAAGCTTTTTCCTTTTTGATAGTTTTATATTTACAGAAAAATTACAAAGATAGTACATTGAGTTCCTATATGTGCCTTGCCAAGCTTCCCATGCTGTTAACACTTTACATTGCTATGGAATATTTGTCGCAGCAAAGGAAGCAAAAATGGTATATTACTACTAACTAAACTCCACACTTAATTCAGATTTCACAAACATTTTTTCCTCTAATGTCCTTTTATTGTCCCAGGATTCTGTCCAGGACACTGCATTAATTCTCATGTTTCTCACGCCTCTCTTGATTCAGACAGCGTCTCAGACTTTTCTTGTTTTGGATGGTCCTATGTTTTGAGGAGCTCTGGTTAGGTATTTTACAGAATGTCCTTCAATTTGGATTCTTTTGATGCTTTTATCCTGGCTAAATTGAGTGGGAGTTTTGAGAAAAATCAGAGAAATAAAGTGCCATTTTCTTCACATCACATCAGCAAACTCATATTGCCAACGTGACTTATCATTGATGATATAAACTGTGGTCATCTGGCTGAGGTAGTGTTTTCCAAGTTTCTCTATTCTCTCTCATTATACCTTCCATAAAAAATCTTCTTTACAAACAATTCAATAAGAGTATCTCATACTCAAGGGGTCAAGTTCCACTTTCTTGAGGTTGAAAGGTCTCTACATAAATTAATGAGAATTCTTCTGTATAGACAATTTATCTCCTCTCTCTGATTTATTTCTTAAATCAGTATGTATTATGGACTTGTTATTTATTTTATACTTTGAGTTATAGTACAATATGACATTCTTTATTTTTTGCTCAAATTTTTCCATGTTTAGTCATTTAGAGCTCTTTCAAATTGATTCCTGTGTCCTTTTAAAATATCCCATATTTTTCTTTGTGTGTTAAGGACCCCTTTACTTTCTGGCACTATAAGATTCTTCAGGATCATCTTGGATGTCCCTTGCCCAACCCTAGAATCAGCTATTTGTGCGGGTGATTTCTGCTTTGTTTTCCTAAAGAATGTAATTAGAAATCAGAATTGCTAGATGTATTGTTTGCTGCTGAGGTGTCACTGCTTCTAGACTCTGTCAACAAACAGCTATAGACACACACACACACACACACACACACACACACACGTATGTTTACATACAAATCTATTGTTGTTTCTGCATTTACTCATCTGCATCAATACTAAAGACTGGGTGTGGTGCATAAACAACGAATCTTGGAACTCTGAAAAAGTAAAATTAAAAAACTTAAAAGATAAATTAATTTAATTAACATTTTAATTAATAAAATAAAATTTAAAAACTTAAAAAAGAAAAAATAAATATATATTATACAAAGCAAAAGAAATAGATAAATTGAAGTTAAAATATAAATTAAAAAAAAAAAAGAGTTCATTCTGATGGCCCAACTCTAACCCCATGCCAAATGATTTATTCTCACCTTCTCCTTTGCTGATCTGTAACCTCCCATTTCAATAGTGAGAAACGTGATGGTCCCCACCATTTGCCATGCAGTCACTTTAATTTATTCTTCCCAGTATGCACCGACTCAAGTTTCAAGACTGTAACTCTATCTCACTGAAAAACGACATTACCAACCAGAATGCAGTGTTTATGCACTGTTCCTTCTGTATTTATTTGTATATTTTCCAGCCAAAAAGCTGCTTTCTAAAGTTACTTAAGCCAGTAACTTTATCCTCATTCTCTTCATTAAAATTATGTCATATATTTGTAATGCAGTATGACTCTTTGATCACAGTCTACAATTCATCCATGGATCACTTGACCTCCTAAGATTTTAAAATTTGTATATGCAAGTATTCATTATTTGTGTCACAAAGGTCTAAGGGCTTCAACAAATGCATCGTGTCTATATCCACCATAATAGCACTAGTAAGATTAGTTCCACCACTGACTATCCCTTGGATTTTCATGTGAACATACTTTTCAAATCATCTAGGAGCACTGAGTATTACATGCAAACAATGAATCATGGAATGACACACATCAAAAACTAGTGATGTACTGTATGGTAACTAACATAACAAAATAAAAAAAATTTTTAAAGATAATTAGGAGCACAAATGCTGGTTTGCACAATTTGTCTATGTTTAATTCGTAAGGAGCTGCCAAACTATCTGCTGTACTGTTTTTCATCCTCATGAGCAATAAATGAGAGTTCCTATTGCTCTACCACCTCACCAATATTTAGTATTCTCAAGTTTTGGGATTTAAGCCATTTTATAGACATGCCATTACATTTTGAAGACTCTATTTTTTTGTAATTAAAGAAGGTTATAGTCATGGGTCTAGCTATCCCCTAGTAAAGGGGCACCCATGTACTCAAAACTTGGCCTATATGATACACTCTATCAGAATTTAAATTTATAGGAAAGGGAAAAAAGTTAGAAAATGCTTGGAGTTCACATATTCCAGATGCAGCCTTCAATGAGACTGAATACTGCTAGCAAACTCCTCTACAGTTCCAATCTCTTCATCCCTTGGGATTCTTTGGTTTCTACCCAATTATAAGGCTGATTCCCTATTTTTTCTATTCATTCATGTGCTCTAAAAGCCTTCTAATAAATTTCACTTGCTTACATTAGCCAAAGTAATTTTCAATGTTTCATGAACAAATAAACCTAACTTGTATACAGGAGTCACCCTTTGTCCACAAGGGTACATTTCAAGACTCCCAGTTTATGCCTAAAACTGCAGATAGTACCAAACTCTGTATGTACTGTTCTTTCTCCTATACATGCATATCTATGATAAAACTTTATTTCTAAATTAGGCATGGTAAAATATTAAAACAAAACCCTAATAATGAAGTAGAGCAATTATAACAGTACACTGCAATAAAAGTTATGTGAATGTGGTCTTTCTCAAAATATCTCATTATCCTGTACTCACCCCTCTTCTTGTGATGATATGAGTTGATAAAATGTCGACATGATGAGAGGAAGTAAGGTGAATGACGTAGGCATTGTAACATAGTGCTAGGCTACCACTCATTTTTTTTTATTATTAACATATAATGTATTATTTGTTTCAAGGGTACAGGTCTGTGATTCATCATCTTATATAATACCCTGTCCTCATT
This sequence comes from Procyon lotor, assembly GCA_028646535.1. Lineage (NCBI taxonomy): Eukaryota > Metazoa > Chordata > Mammalia > Carnivora > Procyonidae > Procyon > Procyon lotor. The sequence continues at coordinate 2,554 of JAQQSY010001002.1, read as the reverse complement.
TCAACACATACCCTCCCCAATGTCCATCACCAAGTTATCCCATCCCACCACCCCGCTCCTCTCCAGCAACCCTCAGTTTGTTTCCTTAAGATTAAGAGTCTCTTATGGTTTGTTTCCCTCCACAGTCCCATCTTGTTTCATTTTTCCCTCCCTTCCCCTGTGATCCTCTATCTTATTTCTCAGATTTCTCATATCAGTGAGATCATATGATCATTGTCTTTCTCTGATTGACTTATTTCACTTAACATAATACCTCCGGTTCCAACCACATTGTTGCAAATGGTAAGATTTCAGGTTTTTTGATGGCTGCATAATATTCTATTTTGTATATATAACACATCTTCTTTATCCATTCATCCGTTGATGAACATCTAGGTTCTTTCCATAATTTGGCTATTGTGGACATTGCTGCTATAAACATTCAGGTGGACGTGCCCCTTCAGATTTGTATGTTTGGGATAAGTACCCAATAGTGCAATTGCTGGGTCATAGCGTAGCTCTATTTTCAACTTTTTGAGGAACCTCCATACTGTTTTACAGAGTGGCTGCACCAGCTTGCACTCCTACCAACAGTGGATTTCTCCGCATCCTTGCCAACATCTGTCATTTCCTGACTGGTTAATTTTACCCATTCTGACTGGTGTGAGGTGGTATCTCACTGTGGTTTTGATTTGTATCTCCCTGATGCCCAGTGATGTTGAGCACTTTTTCATGTGTCTGTTGGCCATTTGGATGTCTTCTTTGCAGAATTTTTACCACTCCTCTTCTGATGCTATGTCAGAAGGAGGATCATCTGCTTCTGGACCACAATCGACCACAGGTCCCCAAAACCATGGAAAGTGAAACCATAAATAAGGAGAAGACTACTGTACACTCAAACAAATGAAAAAGGAATACTCATCACTGGAGTGCAGAAGATGATGAAATAATAATAATTCATTTATTGGAAATATTGGTATGGAGCAAAGAAAAACTATTTTTTAATTCTAGACCACACTCAGAATAGTATAAAAAACACTTTTTCCTATAAGAAAAATATAAAAGTAGTCTTTGGTAAAGGAATTTTTCTTAGTTAGTTTTGTAAGACTTAAAAGAGAAGCTTATTTTTATTAATAGTAGGTTATACACCAGAATGCTTGACTCTACCACTTCCCATCCTGCTGCCTATTTTGCCCTCTCTTTTTCCAGCCTCACAAGTTGTGTACTCTCTAGGACCACTGGGATTTTTCAGAATTGATTGGCTATATCAATATATCCTGAGATAGTAGAAGTAGACAACTCACATTAAACATCAAATCTTTTATAACATCCTTTCACTTCTGCCTTCTGCATCTTCCCATTAACATTATAATTTTACCTCATGGTAAACAAATAAAAGATATACAATAGAAATGAACCCTTTTTTATTTCAGCAATCTTTTCTATTGATTTTTTTTTATATTTGGATATTTGAATTGCCTACAATTTTCATTGGAAGGCATAACCTAAATTTAAAAATTATAGATAACAATATGACAACAAAGATATTACTCTCCAAATGTAACTAACTTCATTATAATTACAACACCAATTCAACAAATATTTAGAAAGCAAAAAGATCACATATAACTAAAATACCAAATACAAAGCAAATAAAAATTTTGTACATGTAAACAGCAATTATCAAAGAAAAAAATAACCCAATACAAACTGGTGAATGTGATTTGAAACATCCAGTGCAATTTTTGTCCCCTCAAAATAGAACATCAGTACTAAAGACTTTCCCTTTGTAGATCTGGGTGCCCAGATTTTAGATCACTGGATATGAAATACCTTTCTCCATCTCTTTGATATGACAATGAATCAATAGCAATCAATATTAAAAATTAATACAGTCAGATATAAGCACCAATGATTTATTGAGTTAAATTCATGATGGCACAAAAAAAAATCTTACACCATGATTTCTAGTCAAGAATTACGGGTCCCAAATTAAGTCACTGTGAATAGATTTATAAAAAATTAAATATTACAACTCAGAAATCATCCTGCTTTGGGTTGACACTTCCTCTAATCATAAGAGACTAATAATTCATAAGAGACTACTAATTCTAAGATCATCTTCCTACCAAAGCAATTATTCTGCCCATGACCTAAGTATGCCCACTATCATAGAGCTATATCTACAAAAAGTAAGGAGTATAATATGTTGATATAATAGATGCAAATTTTATTGATGCTGAATATCTAACACTGCTCTTAAGGAAGAGAGAAGGATTGCTATTGCTCGTTCCATGAAAACCATTTGGTCATCTGTGGGATGGTCAACTTAAGGATCCTTAAGTGACTCAAACTTGACACAATGTTAAAAGCAATTCAGGATGAAATTATCAATGAGCCCATTAATGATGAAGTCATAAGAAAGTGGAATTAAAATAAAGCTTTTTTTTTCCACAGGATTTTCCCCAAAGCTTGCTTGACATCCTTGTTTCTTAGAGAGTAGATCAGAGGGTTTAACATGGGTGTGACCAATATGTAAAATACTGAAGCCACTTTACGAAGTTCAGGATTGCTT
>JAQQSY010001001.1:0-14702 GCA_028646535.1 Procyon lotor | reverse complement strand
GAGCCTGCTTCCCCATCTCTCTCTGCCTGCCTCTCTGCCTACTTGTGATCTCTCTCCCTCTGTCAAATAAATAAATAAAATCTTTTTTAAAAATTAAAAAAAAAAAGAATAAACTTGAAATAAAAACAGTTTCAGACACCCTCATCACTAGCTGGCCTACACTAAGCGAAGTATCAAAGGATATTCTTCAGGCAGAAAAACAAATAAACCCAGATAGAAACTCACCAGGTGAACAAAGGAATGAAGAGCAACAAAATGGGTAAATGTCAATAAATCCAGATGAAATAATTGTGTATGTAAGGCTTAAAATATGGAACAACAAAGGCACAAAGGGAGCACAAAGGGTTAAGTGAAGTTAAACATTCTATGGTCCTTGCATTGCCCTTCAAGAAGGTCAAAGAAGGGCACCTGGATGACTCAGCTGGTTGGGCATTCAACTCGATCTCAACTCAGGTCTTGATCTCAGGGTCACTGAGTTCAAGCCCTGCGTTGGGCTCCACACTGGACATGGAGTCCACTTAAAAAAAGAATGTTTAAAAAAAAAAAATGTAGGGGCACTGGGTGGCTCAGTGCGTTAAAGCCTCTGCCTTCGGCTCAGGTCATGATCTCAAGGTCCTGGGATCGAGCCCCACATCGGGCTCTCTGCTCAGTGGGGAGCCTGCTTCCCTCTCTCTCTGCCTGCCCCCCTGCCTACTTGTGATCTCTCTCTCTGTGTCAAATAAGTAAATAAAATCTTAAAAAAAAAAAAAAAGTAAAAGCACCTAGTTTACATTAGATTGATAAATCAAGGATGTAAACTGTAATCTCTAGGATAGAGGATTCTGGGAAAATGGTAGATTAGGAAGCACCACTAATCTGTCTTCCCATCCAGACAACTAACAGTGGCAGAATCTGTCTGATATAACTATTTTGGAACTCTGGAGTCTACTGAAGGCTTGCAACTTCCAGAGAAAGTCTTGTATGGTAAACTACAGTGGACTGTGGTCAATCTCAGCTCTTAGCACAGGAGCAGCTACTCCTCCTGCTCCCAGTCATGAGATCACATATTCCTGGAGCAACCTGTATACAGCACGGAGGGGCCAGGGTGTGCAGAAAGAACTCTGTCTTCCAAATATTGAAAATCTGTGCTCTGCTTCTGAAAACAGAGTGCAGACAAGAGGCAGGAAGGCGTTGTTGCTGCAGCTGCCCTCACTGTAGCAAGGCCCTCATCCTCTAGCTGAAGTCACTCTCAGGGGATTTAACAGGCTTGCACCCTTATACAGACTCACGCATGTGCGTGTGCACACACACAGACCCACACCCTTCATTTTTCTCATTTTCCTCTTTTGGGATGCAGACACTGATGACTAGGCCATACAAAAGCAAACGCATAGAGGGGCACCTGGCTGGCTCAGTCCTTAGAGCACTGCAACTCTTGATCTCAGCGTTGTGAATCCAAGCCACATGTTGGGTGTAGAGATTAGGTTTTTTGTTGTTGTTAAAGATTTTGTTTATTTATATGAAAGAGAGAGAGAAAGAGAGCACATGCACAAGTAGGAGGAGAAGTAAAGAGAGAGGGAAAAGAAGACTCCCTGCAAAGCAGGGAGCCTAACCCTGAGCTCGATTCCAGGACCCCAGGATCATGACCTGAGCCCAAGGCAGACACTTAACCAACTGAGCCACAAAGGCATCCCTAGACATTAGTTTAAAAAAAAAATTTTTTTTAATCAAATGCACATATTATATAGGAAAAATTAGAAAGTGACCACACATGCACAGAGAAAGGCAAAGTCTCAGAAAAAATCTGAGAAAGGCCTTAAATTTACACCTCAGGGTGATCCTGAGAAACACAGAAACACTCTACAGAAACACAGAAGCACAGAAACACTCTACAATAAGAGGGATGGAGAGAGGGAGGGAGGATAGATGAATTAATGAATAAATAACAAAAACAGCAAACCTGGGGAAGAGGGAGGATCTGATTTCCAGAGTTAACCAACCACATCATCAGCTTCACACGTTCATTTTTCAACAATAAAATCACAAGGCATACAAAGAAACAGGAAAGTATATTCATTCAGAGGAAAAAAATTTCAACAGAAGCTATCCCTTTAAAAGACCTGACGGCAGACCAACTAGACAAAGACTTTAAAACACTGGTATTAAAGATGCTCAAAGAACCAAAGGAAGATATGGAGAAAGCCAAAAAAACAATGTATAAATAAAATAAAAAAAACAATTAAGAGATAGAAAACCTAGGGCACCTGGGTGGCTCAGTCAGTTAAGCATCTGCCTTTAGCTCAGGTCATGATCTCAGGGTCCTCGGATGGAGTTCCATGTCTGGCTCCCTGCTCAGCAGGAAGCCTGCTTCTCCCCCTGCCCTTTACCCCATTCCTGTGCTCTCTCTCTCACTCTCTTTCTCTCAAATAAATAGATAGATAAAACCTTAAAAATAAATACGACAAATTTTATTTTTTTTAAGATATTTATTTATTTAGTTTGACACAGAGAGAGAGAGATCCCAAGTAGGCAGAGAGGCAGGCAGAGGGGGGGGGGAAGCAGACTCCTTGCTGAGCAGAGAGCCCAATACGGGGCTCGATCCCAAGACCCTGAGACCATGACCTGAGCGGAAGACAGAGGCTTTAACTCACTGAGCCACCCAGGTGCCCTATATTGTTCATTTTATCACAACTTTTTTTTAATTGAAAAAACTAAGAACACCTGTAACCCCTAGGATAACCATTAAGAGAATAATATTTTTAAAACGAGCATATAACTACCACGCTAAGGAGAGAGGGCATAATAATAATAAACACTAAAACAAAACAAAAGGTCAAAGGAACAAAAAAGAAACACAGAACAAGTCAGTCAAATAAATAGAAAGCTCTGAGTCATTAGATCTAAATACAAATACATCAGTAAATACTTAAGTGAAACTGTAAATGGAACTAAATGCCTTAGGTAAAAGCAAAGATTTGCTTTTATGGTTTGGATAAAAACCTGTTTAGACATAGCTAAATCATCAGAATAAAAGAAGGATGAAAGCACCAAGATGAGGAGATAGTATGCAAACACTAACGCAAAGGAAGGGCACAGCTGTGCTGTTACACCAAGCAGGCATCGGGGAGCGTTACTAGAGATAAAAAGGACCCTCCATAACGACAAAGGCTCACTCCTCCAGCAGTCTGTGGAAAGGCAGGTTACAGCAAAACGCAGTAGTAAATGGTGTAACCCAATGACACTGTATTTATAGGGGGGTTTCCAGGAAGAGAATGGAATGGAACTGGCAGTAAAGATCGAGGACAGCCCACTTCCAGGCCGGTGACACGAGAAATGCAGGGGCAGCAAGTACCACTTGAGAGTGCTGCAGGGAACACAGTGCCACCAGAACAAGAATGTAAGGGAAATTCTCAAAACTGAGGACTGGGGATTCTGCCGATGCACTTGGGAGTTTCAGAAGGCTCAGTGTAAGGACTTCCAGAGAAGGTCAGAGGTGGGAGATGGAATCAGAAAGCACAACGTAGCTAGAGTCTTGGAGGTCGGAAGCTCCCTAATAGGAGGAGGACCCAGTAATGCTGGCCTGCCGGGTGAAATCACTTTTTAAAAAAAAACACATGATGAGATTAACACTGATGTTCCCAAGACAGGAAAGTGATGGAGCAGTCCGGTGTGCTGAGGGACAGGAGGGGGTGCGTGAGGATTTTGCCAGCAACGGCAAAGCTCCCGGGCTTCCTCCTGACATCTGGCCGGGGCAGTCTCACTCAAAGCACTGCTCTCGGGCGGCCAGGTCTGGCCTACGGTTGTACAGGGCCAATCAGTCTCTGGGAGCTACCAAAAAGAGGCTCATTCTCAGAGGAAGAAGTAGAGCTGGTGACACAGCCCTCCTCCAAAATCCATCGCTGGAGTTTCTAACTGCCCAAATGCCAGAGGATTTTACATGACCTTTAATAATGCTGCTAAGCACAATTAATCTAACAAAAGAAAATGTTAGTTTTCTGTGGACAGAAGTGAAGGCTAGGCAGTTTACCAGTTCTGTGCCTTCCTATTTTATTCACACACTCAAGAGATTTTATTTTGAACCAAGTATGTGCTAAACAATGTTCTAAACTCTGAAGATACAGGAATCTAGATACAAAACAAGAGTGTTATAAAACATGACCCATGCCTTTATGGAGTTTATATATACATATATATATATATATATATTTTTTTTTTAAAGACTTTATTCATTTATTTGAGAGAGAGCAAGAGAAAGCACGAGAGGGGGGAGGGTCAAAGGGAGAAGCAAACTCCCCAGATGAGCAGGGAGCCTGATGCGGGGACTCAATCCTGGGACTCCAGGATCATGACCTGAGCTGAAGGCAGATGCTTCACCAACTGAGCCATCCAGGCGCCCTAAGGAGTTTGTATTTTAGAACAGACATTAAACAAATAAGTACATTTATGGCATGCAAGAAGAAGCTATGAAAATTAGAAATAGAAGAGCAAAATGAGGGGCCTGGAGTGCAGAAGTTCCCATTTTAAATAGGATGGTCAAAATAGCTCCTATGAATTACTCCTGACAAAAATAAATGTTAATCGAAAATCAATCAACCTTCTAAATCTAACCACCAGTTTACAGAAGATACAGAGGACAAAGAACATGATAAAAACAGCAAGGGGATGCAATCAGCAGATCCAGCATGAGGGAAACTCAGCCAACCAATCTAGTGGTTTTCCATCACTAACTTAGAAAGAAAAACACAAAAAAGAGAAAATCTATATATTAAAATTCAGTGTGTATACTTTTGGCCAAGATGGAGTAAGAGAGACCAGACTAACCCTCACCCTTGAGACACCCTAAAGAACAAACCAAACATACGAACAACGGTATTCCAGACAACGGACACCATGCCACAAAGGACAGTGAACCCTGAAAATGGCATGAGGTAGGATGAGCCTTCCAACTGTCCCAATTAACTGCTTTGAGAGGGTTTCCAGGCCATGGAGCTGAGAAAGGGAAGTGAAATGATCTCACCAAAGAAGATATGGGGATGGCAAATAAGCATATAAGAAAACAAAACTCAGTATCATTTGTCACTAGAAAAATATACGTAAAATCAGATACCAGTACACACGTGAGAATGTCAGAATGTGTCAGAATGACACATCAAGTGTCAGCAAGATTGCAAAGCAACTAGAATTCTTATACACTGTTGCTGGGATGTAAAATTGTAAAACCACCTGGAAAAATTTTGCAGTTTCTTAAAAAATTAACAAACATGCAACTACTATATATGATTCCATTCTTGAGTACTTTACCCAGAGAAAAGGGAACATACACTCACACAAGACTTGTACTTGAATATTCATAGCAGTTTTGTCATAGCCAAACAATGGAAATAACCCAGATATTCATCAAAGGTGAATGGATTTAAAAAATTTAGTGTATTTATACAGTATAATTCCACTCAGGAATAAAAAGAAATAATCAATTGATATATGCAACAATGTGGATGAGCCTCAAAATAAGTACGCTGAATGACAGAAGTCAAACTAGTGCATAATTTAAGACTGCATTTCTGCAAAACTCTAGAAAATGCAAACTGATCAATAATGACAGAAAGAGGATCAATGGTTGCTTGAAGGAGTGGTAGGTAAGAGGAATTACAAAGAGGCATTAGGAAACTTTTGGAAATGACAGACATAATCAGTATGTTGATTGTGGTAGTAACTTCACAGGTGTACATATATGTCAAAACTAATCAAACTGTACACTTTATGAATTTATTGAATGTCAATTATACAAAGCTATTTTTAAAAAATGCAACATGTGGCTCATGTCTGAATCCTGATTCAAATAAACCAACTGTTTAAAAATAGTTTATTGGGGGGCGCCTGTGTGGCTCAGTGGGTTAAAGCCCCTCTGCCTTCAGCTCAGGTCATCATCTCGGGAATCCTGGGATCGAGCCCCACATCGGGCTCTCTGCTCAGTGGGGAACCTGCTTCCTCCTTTCTCTCTGCCTGCCTCTCTGCCTACTTGTGATCTCTCTCTGTCAAATAAATAAATAAAACCTTTAAAAAAAAAAAAAAAGTTTATTGGGAGGGACACCTGGGTGGCTCAGTTGGTTAAGTATCTGACTCTTGGTGTCAGTTCAGGTCATGATCTTGTCATGATCTCATGGGTAGTGGGATCAAGCCCCATATTGGGCTCTGTGCTCAGTGGGGAGTCTGCTTGAGTCTCTCTCCTTCTGCCCCTTCCCCCCTTCCCCCACCTGCATGTGCGCACTTTCTCTCAAATAAATGAATAGGTCTTTAAAAAAATAAAATAGATAAAAATTTAAAAATTAAAATAGTTTACTGGAGATTTAATTCTACTAAAGAATAAATATTTAATGGTGATATTTGCAGTTAGATTTTATGTTGCTGCTGTTTTTATATTTAAAGACTACTTTTTTTTTTTTTTTTTTTAGAGTTTTAGGTTTACAACAGAATTGAGGGCAAAGTACAGAGACTTCCCACATACGCCTGGTCCCACACATGCAGAGCATCCACCATTATCAACATCCCCCACAAACACACCAAGTGGGACACTGACAGATGTTCCTACATTGACACATCATAATCACACAAAGTTCACAGGGTACCTTAGGGTTCACTTTTGCTGTGCATTCTGTGGGTTTAAATAAACGTATAATGATATGCACCCACCATTATCATATTATACAGAGTGGTTTCACTGCCCTAAAAATCCTCCGTGCTCTGCTTAATCTTCCCTGCTCCTACTCTAACTGCTTAGAAACCACTGATCTTTCTACTGTCACCATCGTTTTGCCTTTTCCAGAACTATCTTACAGATGGAATCATATAATAGGTAGCTAGACTGTCTGAAAGCCATATTTTAGAGATAATATGCTTCTAGATGGAGAGCTAGGTAGGTCAAGATAGGCCTTGCTGAGATGGCAACATCTGAGCAAAGATCTGAAAGAAGGGAAGGAGGTAAAGTCAGAGTAGTAGTGCAAGACCAGACTAAGTAGGTCTTATAAGGCCACTGTCAAATGTGGGCCACTGTGAGGTTTTAAATGGCAGAGAAACATACTGACTTACATTTTAATGTACAGAAGCAGGAGACTTACCAAAGGCTACTGCAGAGATTCAAGTTTCAGATGATGGTGGCTCACAAGAGGACAGTAGCCAGGGGAGGCAATGAGAATTATGTGCAGCACGCTGGTATAAATGGTCTGCAGGAGGGATCCAAAAATGATATAAGCAGTTCCCACCTTCGATGAGCAGCAGAGAAGACGTAAAAGCTAGCGACTAAAGATGGAGAAGTGCCATAATAAAGGTAAGTAACAAGGTATACACACAGAAGACAAGACACACAAGGTGGACCTAGTTTAGAGGAGAGACAGAAGAGTCCATGAAAGTCCAACAAATGCTGTCTGAAGTATTAGTTGCAGGCATCTCAATCTCGAAACTCTTACAGCTCCTATATCAGTGAATGGCACCATCAATTATCCAGTCACTTAAGCCATAAATCCAGAAGTCACCGTGGCCTCCTTGTGCCCCACATCCAACCTACCATCAAAGTCTATTCTAATAGCTTAAGAGCTTCAGATCCACCCGTATTTCCTTCCCCTCACTAGAACTTAATTCCACGAGGGCTGAGAACGTCTAGTTTGTTCACAGAGCCCAGAACAGTGCCTGGAAAAAATAGCAGATGCTCATTTAAAAGTTTGTGAATGAATGACTAGCATTCTCTACCTTCAGTGAATCCGTTCTTACAAGCTCTCTTCAACACAACAACCAATGATATTTCTCTACCTTCAGTGAATCCGTTCTTACAAGCTCTCTTCAACACAACAACCAATGATATTTCTGAACTGCAATTACATTCACACCACCCTCTGGCTTAAAATTCTCCAGTGGTACTCACTGAAGAACAATGATTCTCCAAAATGGAGTAGTATGGTTTTAAAATGCATGGTCAGGGGCACACGGGTGGCTCAGTCAGTTAAGAGTCGGACTCTTGATTAAGGCTCAGGTCATGATTTCAGTGTTGTGGGATCAAGCCCCAGGCCAGGCTCTGTACTGGGCATGGAATCTGCTTGAGATTCTTTCCCCTTCACTTTGCCCCTCTGTACCTCCTGCTCTAAAAATAAATAAAATAAAAAATAAAACACACAGTCAATACAACATGCATTATTTCACAAAAATATTACGTCACTGCTTCTATAATACAAGCATTAAGGAAAGTGTATTATTTTTATGCATATCAAAGAGACCTATGTCTTTAATGATTGTTGAAAATCATTTAAACAACATTTAAAATAAATTCCAAATAGGGAATGCCTGCTAATAAATACAGAGTTCCTTTTGGGGTAACGTAAATGAAATTAAGATAGTGGAAGTGGCTGCACAACTCTGACTATATGAAAACCCACCTATGGCTTAGGTGACTGGATAATTGATGGTGCCATTCACTGATATAGAAGCTGTAAGAGTTTTGAGATTGAGATGCCTGCAACTAATACTTCAGACAGCATTTATTGGGTTTTCTGACTATATGTGCAACCCAACTGCACAGTTTAAAAGTTATGTGAGCTACATCTTAATAAAGCTATGTTTTAAAAATGAAATAAATTCCTCAGTAGGCACATAGGCCCTTGTGATTAGTATGTATCTACCTCTCCTGTCTCACCTTCCAACACTGATTACCTTCCTCAGTTTTAATTATATCAAACTACTCATGATTCCTTCAAAGTGTCAAGAACCCTCTACCCATAGGACTCTACATAAATACATGGCTCCCACAGCCTGGAGCACCGTTTCTTCATCTGCCCTTCCAGACCCACCTTAAGGGTCACCTCAGGAAAGCCTCCCCTTCCACACCCCATTTCAACCACATCACCTTGTACCAACCACCCATAGGCTCTCAGAGCACAGGTATGCCCCTATAACATGGCATTTATCATACCAGACTAGGCATTTTATGACCATAGAAAATAGGAGATATTCTATAAATAATTCTAACATACAATTAGATATACAATTCTATATTCTACATAATAGATTCTATACAATATATAGATTATATATTCAATTATATACAATTCAATATACAATTCTATACAATATATATAATATACAATTCTAATATACAAATAAGTCTAATATACAATTTTCTATTCTGTAATGTGCAAATACCACTTAAAGGTAAATTTACTAAACCTCAGCCATAAAAACTCTTTTTAATTAACAAAATATGACAAAAATCATTTATTAAATATGGTTGCTAAACATACAAGATTCATTGATATTCTATTGTTTTCTACATGTTCAAATTTTTTGTTAGAGGAAAAAAAGCAAAGTTGTAATATTTAAGGCAACTCTACATATAATATCCTCTAACAGAAAAATTTAGTGTTCTTAGGTCGGCAAAAGTATAGGGAGTCCATCACGTTCTCACATAATGAATTCCTAAAGACTTATACAAAAGTGGAATGTGTGAAAGCAAGGCAACAGATGTGTCCAAAGGGTTATAGGCATGTTCCTAAAACGCTAAAAACTAAAAAAAAAAAAAAAACCACCTAAATACATCTCACCTTACTTTTCCACAGTGTAATTCCAATTTCGTACATGTTCTTGGTTTTTTTCCCTTCACAATTAAACACAGCCAACCAATGAATACGTCTGAGGTAAAAGCTGCATGCTTTTAGAATGCCTAATGATTATTAGCTTTGTCTCAACTGCACGAAAGTTTGTAGAACCTACACTTCAAACATTGGTATCAACACTTCCACTTTGCTATTGCTACTTATTAAGAATCCTTCTTAATAAGGCAGAAAGTGTGATTTTAAATTTTTTTATAGCAATAAAACTCTATAAACGGTACCTAGAAACTTAATATGCAAAGCTAAATAGAAGTTCAGCTATCCTGGTTTATAAGCTACACTAGCAGGGTAAGGGGCCTGCATCCTACCCCCCAACCTCTCGGCACCATTAACAATGCTGTACAAAAATGCCATGGCAACTGACCCGCTGCCAAGCAAGCAGAACACCAAGCGGCTACTCAAAATGATAGTTCATGAGCTGATCCATAAAACTCTAATTTAGTTTAGTATCAATACATGGCATTTGAATGCACAAATGTTCAAAAATCTCAAAGACATCTAGCTGAAAATGACTAAAAAATAAAAATTGTCTCAAAAGGAATACACATACTCATTTTACTACATTCCAGCAAGATGGAAGTCCAAGACAGTCTAAGAATGAGATATTTCCTAAATCATACTTTTCTCAAAAATACATTAAAAGTAGTAAGTTTTAAATAATTTACTTTCTCCTTAGAAAGTGAATTTTTAAAAACTATCTTCCTTTGGAAAATCGTGGCCTAGAATCATCAAGTTTCAATGAGCAGGTAGATCAGAAGAAGCACTTTATTACAAATACCGAAATGAATAGTGGCTATATAACAACACAAAATTTGGCATTCTGGTTTCTCAAAGCATTATTATTCTATTTACGGAATGTTTTCATGAACATAAAACCCATATTTGAAAGTTCAAAAGCCATAACAACTTCAAGAAGAAAGCAAATAGATTAGGGGCAAAAGACAAGTATTAATGTTTTCTAACAAAAATGAAACGTAGCCTGGCTCAGTCAGGGGTGCTCAACTCTTGATCTCTTGAGTCGTGAGTTTGAGCCCCAATGAGTGGGGTGTAGAGATTAAACAAATAAAACTTTAAAAAGGGTGGGGTGTAACCAACTCCTCTGCTTACTTATTAAAGTGTATTTATTTACATAAGCAATCTCTACACCTAACGTGGGCTTTGGACTCACAAGCCGGAGACCAAGAGCTGTATGCTCCTCAGACTGAGCCAGCCAGGTGCCCCTCTGCCTAGCTTTTAACAAAATAAATAAATCTAAAAAGTAAGATTTTTAAAAATCTAGCCTTTTGCTTCCAGACAAGGTGGGAGTGACATGAACTAGATTTTCTCTGTTACCTTGAACAACTAAAACCTGAACAACTATATAAAGCAACGATTTTCAAGACACTGGACATCCAACAACAAAGTACAGTGAGCCCTGAGATGAGAAATGAAGTAAATCCTACAACCGCCCCAGTTTATTGCCTGAAGAGAGTTTCCAACTGACAACACGGGGCTGGGGACTCGGGGAAACAATCTTTCTGGATTGAGGGAACAAGGCAGTTTGCAGGCAAGACTCTCAGAAGAGAGGGACGGCTGCACAGAACTGGGATGCCAGAGATCTGCAAAGGGTCCCCCCCAAATATTCGGAAAAGCACTGAGCAGCACATTAGCACATCCCTATGAGGAAAGTACTTGACATTTCCACATAGAGAACCATCCAAAACAATAACAGGGAACAATCCACAACGCTCACATAGGGCCAAAAAGAGTGCCTGTTCCCAGCAGCCAAAGTTGAAAACCTCAGAATTCATGGACTACTAGGAAGAGTACTCAGAAGAGTTTTGACTCAGTAGTGGGAAATTATCAGTCCTAGATGAAATGCTGCTCTGCTGCTGCCTACCAAAGCTTAAAATTTAAATGATCTGAAATGAACAGGCTATTTCTAAAGAACTTAACCATGTCCCAGAAAAAAGCTCAAGAATATTTATAGGAATACAAAAATATCCAGCATCCATCAAAGTAAAATTCATAATGTCTGGCATCCAAACAAAAACTACCAGACAAGCAAAGAAGCAGGAAAAGGCAACCCATAATGAGGAGAAAAATCAATCAAAACCAACCCAGAAATGACGCAGATGATAGAATTAGTAGACAAAAGCATTAAAACAATTATAACTGTATTTCAATGTGTCAAAGATATTAAAGGAAAGACTATGCTAAGACATGAATATACAGACACACACACACACACACACACACACACACACACACACGAGAACACCTGGATGACTCAGTCAGTTAAGCATCCCCTTGATTTTGGCTCAGGTCATGATCTCAAGACTCCGAGATCAAGCCCCACATCAGGCTCCACATTCAGTGCAGAGTCTGCTTGAGATTCTCTATCCCTCTCCTTCTGCCCCTCCCCCCAGCTCTCTCTCTCTCTCTCTCTCTCAAAATAAAATCTTTTTTAAAAATAAATACATAATTTTTATACACTTTTTAAGATTTTACTTATTTTATAGAGAGAGTGCAAACAAGGGGAGGAGCAGAGGGAGAGGGACAAGCAGACTCCATGTCGCATAAGGAGCCTGACACAGGGCTCGATCCCACAACCCTGAGATCATGACCTGAGCCAAAATCAAGAGTTGGACACTCAACCAACTGAGCCACCCAGGTGCCCCAATAAAATATATATTTTTTTAAAAAGACCCAAATCAAACTTCTAGGTATGAAACCCATAATGTCTGAGATGAAAAATGGGATTGAAGGCAGATTATATACTGCAAATGAATAGTAAACTTAAAGATATAGCAATGGAAAGTATTCAAAATGAAACAAAAAGACTAACCATAGCATCAGTAAGCAGTGGGACTTCAATCAGCCTATCATATGTCTAATTGTACACTTTAAATATGGGGGCACCTGGGTGGCTCAGTGGGTTAAAGCCTTTGCCTTCAGCTCAGGTCAAGATCTCAGGGTCCTGGGATCGAGCCCCGCATCGGGCTCTCTGCTCAGCGGGGAGCCTGCTTCCTCCTCTCTCTCTGCCTGCCTCTCTGCCTACTTGTGATCTCTCTCTCTCTGTCAAATAAATAAATAAAATCTTTAAATAAATAAACAAATATGTACAGTTTGTCAATTATACCTCAACAAGGCTGTTTTTAGAAACCTAATCTTTGAAGACAAGGCTGAGACTTAATACTGCTGATTTTTTAAGTCCTACATTTATCTTCAACATAGCCATACAATTAATCATCGTTCTGGTTTAATTAGGTACTAAATAACCACCTCAAAAAACAAAACTCTACTAAGCTTTCCATTTCTACTTGCTTTTAAGAAACCTCATTATGAATTCCTTAAAAGCACTGTTTAAACAAATATCCCAAATACTGAAGAAGACTTCATAATATTTAGCAGTTGCAACAAAATCCCATTTCACCATGCACTTTCATTAAAGAGGTAAAACTTTTGAACTAATTATAAAAATTGAAAACAAGAACACTTTCAAGTCATCAGAATCTCTAGATCAGTGCTGTCCCACAGAACTTCCGGGATAACACAAATATTCTATTCTGCACTGTCCAACACGGTAACCAGTACCTACACAGAGCTATAGAGCACCTGAAATGTGGCTAGTGTGACAGAACTGAAATTTTAGTTTAGTTTAGTTTTAAATAAGCTCTACGCCCAATGTGGGGTTGGAACTCATGACCCCACGATCAAGAGTCACATGCTTTACTGACTGAACTAGCCAGAAGCCCCTTATTTAATTTTAATAAATTTAAATTTAAATATTTTTATAGAGTAGTGGCTACATTATTGGACAACACAGCTCAAGACAAAAAGGAAATCTGGATTGAAATTTTTAATATTAGAATTTTCAAAATAACTTTTAACATTTATAGCTTATATATAATATTAACTTTAAAATCAATAAGCACCATAAAACCATAAACGCTGAAAAGCTATTTTTTCAAGCCTCATGCCCAGCATGGGGCTCGAACTCACAACCCCAAGATCAAGAGTCACATGCTCCACTGACTCAGCCAGTCAGGAGCCCTGAAAAACTATTTTTTAAAGATTGGTTCAAAGGATCCTATCACCTAAAATTCCTTGGTTCCTTCAATTCCCCTACCCTCCACCACAGGAGGGAATAGGTGACCGCACTATACCACATTTCACAGTACTTTCTGTATGTTATCAGCAGTGTACTGGGGGCTGAGACAGTGGGGAGTGGGAAGTAACCACCTAATGGGGATGAGATCTCCTTTTAGGGAGATGAAAATGTTTTGGAAATAGGGTGCTGGTTGCACAATGTACTAATGAATGTACTAAATGCCAATAAACTGTTAACTTTAAAATGGTTAATTTTATGTTACATGAATCTCACCTCGAGAAAAATATTTTAATGTATCTGAGCAAGATGTGCATCTCTAATTTATACAAATTCACTGTAAGAAAAGCACAGAAAATGGGGATAATCAGCTTTTACCACCAATTTAAAAGTTCATTTTTCCTTGAGGTTTCACGTCTTAAATGTCTGAACTTCATGCTTAGTTATTGATGTCCGTTACAAAACGCCTACTCAAGGAAAGTCAGCCAAACCAAGCACATGGCTCAGAACCACATTCAGCTGTGACAAGTTAGCAAATGAGCCTTAAAATATTTAAACCTGAACCGGTGACTCCAAAACCTGTGCCACTGCACTCTATAAAAGCAGTGCATGGAACCGACAGCTCCCAGAGAACTGGACAGTATTACGATCACACTAACTCCTTATTCTCCTCCACTGTCCTGGCCTCCCGACGTCCATGCTAAGTTTGAAAGCAGAACAAGTCCCAAGTCCAAAAGCTTCTATGCCACTAGAGCTAAAGAAGGAACGTAACCCCAAGTGAGAGAGTGCGGGGGGGGGGGGGGGGGGGGGGGGGGGGGGGGGGGTGGAAAACAGAGAAATGCCCTAAGCTCAGGTAAATATTGATGTTTAGCTAACCTCAAAATGTTAATTAACCTTTTCAGACACAGGCCATCAAGTAGTGTTTCCTGGCCAGCAGATGAAAGTGGAAAAGGACACCATAGCCAAACTTCAGGAGCAAA
>JAQQSY010001000.1:0-14703 GCA_028646535.1 Procyon lotor | reverse complement strand
AGATCTCATGGAGTCCCGAGGTGACATCATCAGGTTACCCATCTGAATGTTTACTTTCTGTCCCATCTCTCTAGAATGTCTGCTTCACGGGGGCATGGACCCTGTACAGTAGCACAGTGAATGAATAAATGCACTCAAGGCAGCCCGTGAGGACGTTGGTCCAGACCTGCCGTATGGGACTGCCGGGCACGTGTCCAGTTCCCGTGCCCAGGAGGGCGCTTCTAGCCATCTGGGTCAGAGGTGGGACACCATCCTTCTCTCCGGGGCCCCGGACCAGCAGGGAAGAAGGTGAAGGGAGATCTTGGGGATTCCTTCCCGGTTTCTCCCCGTCTGGTTCATCCCCGTAACCACGACACCTCTACCTCTCCGGCCACCTAGAAGGCGAGCTCACAAACTTACCCTGCCAAAGTGGTAAAGATGTGAAGCATCGCCCCACCCAAGGAGATGTGCACTTTAAAAGAGGCCAAACAGGAATGACACTTCATCCCGATGTCTGACTGTGTCATGGCGTAACTTCCAAGACCAGGATGCTGGAGAGAGCTACTGCCTTTCCCTCTCCCAGGCCCTGGGCACACAGGGCCTCTCAGAAGAGTGCCGAGCAAAGCGGAGTGGGAGGGATGGGTCCACACTCGACCAGTGGGTCAGAGACCAGGACCTGGCTGACCCCAACCTCAAACGTCCCAGCTGCCCACTCGACCTTCCTCTTCCTTTCTCACCACCCAGAAGGCCTGGCTCTGTCCCCGAAGCGTCCCCAAGTGATCCTCAGGCTCCACTTGGGTGACCCTCACCAGAGGCTCCCCCAGGGCACCCAGAACAAATCCCTCCTTACCCATTTCAATCCCACAGATGACCAGAGCCGCGACCACGGCACCTGCCGACGTCCCAGCGAAGCGATGGGTGGTTTCCAGCATCCGGGGGGCCAAGTCTCGGAGGGCATCCACGGCCCCGGCCTGGTAGAAGGAGAGAAATCCACTGCCGGAGAAGGAGATGGAATGAGGAGTGTCCGGGTCGCCCTTGAACACCTGTTCTTCCATCTCCTCGGCCCCTCGGCGCTCGCCTCTCGGGCGGCTGCTCTCCTGCTGGAACTCAGGCTAACTTCCCTGCCAGCCCGGAGCCTAGAAAGGGGCCGTCTCTCCTGGGTCTGCTGGGACACCCACGGGTGGCGCCAGCAGCCACTGCCTGGGCCTGTCGAGCTCCTCCAGGAGGCAGTCCCAAAGGCTGGTGAAAAAGGCTCCGGGCCCGGGTTGAGGTGCAGAAGGCACCCCGTTTGTGTGAGCAGTGTCCTGGGCCCGCGAGCACCCCCCTGGCTTCATCGCGTGGCTAGAGTCACCTCAGCCATTGGCCCGCGCTGCGGACATCAAGCAGTTGGCGGTTGCCACCGGGACCGTCCCACGGAGGCAGGCACTGCTCAGCCCTCAGCCCAGGAGGCTCACACACTGAGTTGCAAAACCTCCGCTGATGCTTATCAGAGGCTTCCTCTCTCTCTGATGTGCTGTGACAGCCAAGGAATTTTATGCTGGCCTCCCTCCAAGGGGAAGGTGTCCCCACCCCCCAACCAAGGCGCCAGAGCCAGCAGGTCGGTCACATTTTTTGAGGGGGACACCCTCACACCGCCCATGCCCCCCCCCCCCTCGCCAGCATCGACCCCTCCCTGGGCTCCTCCTACAGGCCCTGCGGGGGCGTGCATCGTGTGTTACGCAATTGTTTTTATTTGTTCTTACGTAAGAACTTGTGTGTTCGTTCACGTTAGGACATGGCCACGGGCAAAATGGCAAAGGAAAAGAAGTCAGGCTTCAGGGCCACACCCACCACCGCCTCTCTATCTCTCCCCACTCTTTCTCCCTGGCCCTATGTTGACCCACGCCCCTCTAGTACCCTCTCACCAAGTCCCAGGCTTTCAGGTCATCTCCTAAGTATACAAGAAAAAAAAAATCAGTCTGAACTCTAGATCATTCTGTTTGGAGCTTCACACGGCACGCTCTTCCAATGATAAATTGAAGATGGCAATATTTAACCCTAAGAATGAACAGCTTGGGAGGCCAGATATGGGGACTTGGGGAGGGGAGCAGAGGTATTTTGGAGCCCTGAGGGCAAAGGGGGTGGTGCCTGGGAACCAAGTTTGGCAACGGGCCATGCCCCCTCCGGAGCTGTGCGCTGGGGCCCTGGAGAGGAGGGGCCCTCCTCAGTTCACAAATTTCTCTGATGTCGCAAAGGTGGCAAGCTCACATCTCTCTCCTCCCCTCAAGACCGTGCAGTGGCAGGAGCCGAATTAGAATGGGGACACCAAGACCCCTACTCAATGCTAGTCTGGTCCTACACTCCGTTAGTATGTGATGTCAACACTTCCCCGACACAGGTGACTCCCGTCCACGCTTGGCCTCCCTGGGCCACCCTGGAATCCGCGAGGCGGACGATGCCTAGGATTCAGTAAGAAGGGACTTTTCTCTCTTGGGTGGATAGTCCCAGATACCAAATCCCCTCCTCCATCTGGGAAGAGACCTCTTGACCAAATGAGTGTGTAGTAACAGGGAAAACGCGCGTGTCCGTGGGTGCACACACGCGCGCACGCGTGCAGAGAGGTAGGAGGCTTACCGCTTCTTGGGAATAAGCCCAGCAAATGTGACATAACTGAAGAAAGCACAGGAGGCGGTCTGTAATTAAGGACCGACTTGTGCAGGGGTGAGACTCCTGCCAGGGAAGGGAAGATACAAGGGTGAGTAGCTGAGTGGTTTGGGGGATGCTGAAGAAGCTAGGAGCGAGAGAGATATGGCTGTACGTTGCCTGCATTTGATCCATCTGTTATTATTAAAGGGTAGGAAGGGTCAAGGCTTCTGGAACAGACGGACGTGGGAGATGAGGTGGGTAGGGTCTCGGAAGAGGAAGGCATGATCCACTTGTGCCGCAGAGGAGGAGATGGGGCGGGGGGAACTCAGATGGGGCAAAGAGACCCAGACTGGAAAATGAGGAAGGAGAACAGGTCGTAGCCTCCTAGAGACGCGAGAGGCCAGGCCAGCGCAGCAGGTAAAGGAAGATGAGCTAATGAAGCCACAGCCGCAGAGCCTCTCGTGACCAGGGGACTGGCTGGCTGAGGGTGAGTCACTGCTGTTGCCTCGTTTTTAGCTTGGGGGTCCGGAGGCGTAGGGCAGCCTTTGGCTGAAATGGGAGCAGAACTGGGGATACTGGGTAGAGGACGAGTTAACTTGGAGAAGTGTCTGAGGAGACAAGAAGACACTGGGGCCGGAGGCAGGGGGTGGGAAGGCTCCAGAGTGGGGGGCAGAGACCCCTGCCCTTGAGGCCGCAGAGAAGGGTGAGAAGTCGGAGAAGGTTGGCAAGGGGCTGTGTTGAAGAAAGACAACCTTGGAGGATTCTCCTTCAAGGTTCACCTCACTGTCCCCAGTGAAATAGGGAGCGAGACCATGTGCTCTACACAGGCTGCCCGAGCTCGAGAAGGCTGGGGCCCACCATCCTTTCAAGGACGATGCCTTGTCCTGATGCGGCCTCCGGCGCCCCCCGTGCTTCCCAGGCCTGGCTGTTGGATTAGGCCGCAGTCTCCACTGCGCGTGTCTTGATGAGGGCCCCTGGGCCTCAGGTCTCGCCTGTCCTGGGCCTCGGAGTCGAACAACTGAGAAGGTTCTCATCTCCCCTTGTTCCGAAAGCCGTAAGAACTTCAAGGGGAGGACATCAAGAAAAGCTCACATGCCAGCATTCCTGCATTTGATTTTCCAAGTCGGCTCATAATCCCGTCAGGGATTTTGAACTCAGTTGGCACGGCCTGTGTGACTCATCAGTCCCCCAGGGAGTCCCAGGGAAGAAACGGAGATTGTTCACCACACCTGATCCCAGCAAGGCAACCCGGAACGAATTTATGAGAGAAGCCGGAGTTCCGTAAGTATGAAACACGTGAAACTTCCCAAGGCACAGCTCTCGGAGAGAAGACAGCCTCCGGGTTCTGGGTTAGCTTCTCAAGGACGGCACACCACCCCCTGCTCAAATCCTGTAAAATGTTTATTTAGTGAAGAAATGGGTTGTTTCTTGAGGCGGGCGAGTATAAAGGTCATGGCACCGCCCATGAATAACCTTGCCAATAATGTTTAACCTGAACCTAAGTAAGACTTAGCTTTCCAGTTCACAGTGAGTACAGAGCATGAAGGAAAAAGTGAAGAGTGCCGGGCGGAAATAACCAAAGTGAAACTGGGGGAAGGGCTGGGAGCTCCACAGGTAGGCATCCCCCATCAAAGACACAGGGACTTTGCCCATGTCCCTATAAAACAGCTGAAAGACCTGATCCTTGATTTTTCAGCCCCCGCCCCCCTCCCCCCTTGCATCTAGAAACACTCATAAGGTCCAGTTGTGGTCAATGAGAAGCAAGGGGGAATCTGCTGGTGGCTTCTAAGGTAGACTTTCCTCTTGGGTAAAAGGAGAAAGGTACCTCGGGAGAGCCCCTTTTGCTCCATCCTCCTTTCTTCCTGCCTGAGATGCTGCCCTGTGAGAACTCGATGTTTGGAGCTATGGCAGTCATCTTGTACCCACTGGGGGAAACATGGTGGACACGTGGAGTGTATTAGTTATCTATTGCTGTGTCAGAGATTATCTCACAACTTAATACCTTCCAAGAACATTTATGATCTCACACAGTTTCTGAGCATTAGGAAGCCAGAAATGGCTTATGTGAGCGGTTCAACACTCTCATGCTGTTGGTGGGTATTGGTTCTTCTCTGAGCTAGAAAGCTCTGATACCTTATCACATGGACCTCTCCACGGGGCTGTTCACAAGAGGACAGTGTGCTTTTCCCAGAGTGAGAGGCAAGGAAGTGAGAGAGAGAGAGTGGAAGGGAGATAAAAAGAGAAAGAGAGAGAGAGGAATAAGAAATAGCATGAAACCAGGGGTGCCTGGGTGGCTCAGTCGTTGAGCGTCTGCCTTCAGCTCAGGTCATGATCCCAGGGTCTTGGGATCGAGCCCCGCATCGGGCTCCCCGCTCGGCAGGAAGCCTGCTTCTCCTGCTACCATTCCCTCTGCTTGTGTTCCCTCTCTCTCTGTGTTTCTCACTTTCAAATAAATAAAATCTTTAAAAAAAAAAAAAAGGAAAGAAATAGGGTGAAACCAATATGGAAACTGTAGTCTTTTTATAACCTCTTCTAAAAGTGACACCCACCCTTCTGCCATATTCCATTGGCCACACGGGCCAATCCTGGTAAAATGTAGGAGGGATGTGAATACCAGAAGGTAGGAATTGTCAAGGGTCGATTTGGAGGCTGGCCACCACACTGAGGATAGCAAAAGAACACTTGATCGACTATTGGTGTGTATTCTCCGTGTGGTGCAAAGGTGTAAACACCTTTTTCTAAAAAGTCAGCAATTTTTAAAAATGAGGCTTAGGGAGAGAGGAGAAAATCTGACACAACGGAGATGGGGACAGAGCTTGCTGGTATCCTGTCATGTGGTCCTTTATATGACCTTGAGATAATTAATGCAGCCTAAATCATATCTTCTGATTATGAAATAGCTCCCACATACAGTAAAGTGCCCAAAATAGAACAGCAAACATCCAAGTATCTACCAGACATATTGAACAACCTTAACATTTCACCACATCTTGGTCAAATATTTGTTTGGGCTTAAAGGAGTGAAACACCACGGGTGAAGGTGAACCTCCTTTGAACCATTTCCTAATATTATCTTCCACTCTCCTTCCCATGGGAAATCAGGTTCCCAGATTGGACAGAGTCTGTCTTCTCCATATTTTGATACTTTTATTACATGAATCTGATTTATAAACAATGTAGAGTATTGTTTTAAACATATTTCTAAATTTCACGTAAGCAAACACATTGATTTATTCTGCAATTTGCCATTTTCGTCCAATGTTGTGATACACAGGGCTCTCGTCTTTTCCATTTTGCTGCTTTTGGGTAACCCATTATGGGACAACATATTTATCATTCTACTGAGGGACATTCTGGTTGTTTCCAACATTTCACTATAACCAACAATGATGCAGTGAGCACCCTTATATACATCTCTCTTTGCAGGGTATGGGAATTTTTTAGGTCACAATGTGGGTGTATCCATTGTACCCACAAAATCTGAATGTTTGGAGGGGACTGAGTGATGACGGGAGAGGCTAATGCCATTGAAAGAAGGTTTCTATTCAGGGATCCCCAGTGGATCCCTGAAACCACGGGTAGTACCGAGCCCTTTATGTATGATGTTTTTTCCTCTACATACATACCTATGATAAGTCCTAATTTATAAATTAGGCACCGTAAGTAAGAGATTAGCACCCTTATGAATAATAACACAATTACAACAAAATCCTGTTAATAAAAGTTGTGTGAATATGATCTCTCTCTCAAAATATCTTCCTGTACTACACTCACCCTTCTCGTGCTGATGTGAAATGACAAGATGCTCCCATGATGAGATGATGTGAGGTGAACGACTCAGGCAAGGGACATGGCAGGGGGTTACTACCAACTTTCTGGCATGACGTCAGAAGGAGGATCATCTGCTTCCGGTCCGTGGTTGACCACTGGTAACCGAAACCGTGGAAAGTGAGCTGCTGGTTAAGGAGGGGACATCTGCACTCACATTTCCAGAGACCATGGGACATGCTATGCCAGGGCTGCGAAGTCTAGGGGTGGTCTCTCTCTGGTAGCTGGAGGAATGTCACCTCCCCGAGTGTAGGAGCCCAATAAGAGGAGGTGGGTCAGAGTCTGGGCTCCAGATGGCTTGTGTGCTCCCAGCTCTCTGCTCTAAGAATTGGCTAGCCCCAGGGTGAGGGGTGGAATGGGAGGGCAATCTCTCCCCAGTCAGGGAAGCCACACAGGCCAGAGCATCCAGAATACATAAAATAAGAAGATATGGTTATGCAAAGGGCATTCCTTCAATTTGAATATTGCTGTCTACAGTGGTCATGCCAAGCTGTGCTCCCAGGGAGAGTTTGTAAGAGGTGTAATGGCTTTGCTTCTCTTGGTATTACCAGAATGAAAAATATTACCAATCTGAGTGACATGAAATGCTATCTTCTTGTTCAACGGCTGTTTTCCTGGTTATTCGTAAGGCTGGGTATCATTTCTTCCATCCGTTGGTCAATCCAGTATCCTCTTCTTCCAATTGCTTCTTCTTAGCCTTTTGTCTTTTGTCAAGAATGTTTGTCTTTTGTCAAGAATGTGTAGATGTTGGCACTAATACGAGCTAATATTAAATGTGTAGCAAATATTCTCCCTGTTTGTGGCTTGTCTTTTAACTTTTTTAATAATGTCTCTATGGTACAGAAGTTTAAAATGTATCATTTTTTTCCCCTTATGATTTGTGTTTTTGTGGCTTCAAGTCATAAAAATGCTCTCCCATATAAAATAGAGTCTGCGGGGCACCTAGGTGGCTCAGTGGGTTAAAGCCTCTGCCTTGAGTTCAGGTCCTAATCTCAGGGTCCTGGGATCCAGGGCTCTCTGCATGGGGCTCTTTGCTCAGCGGAGAGCCTGCTTCCCCCTCTCTGCCTCTCTGCCTACTTGTGATCTCTCTCTGTCTGTCAAATAAATAAATAAAATCTTTAAAAAACAAAAAAAAAATATATATAGTCTGGGTTATTTTAAATGGTTTAACCATCAAGCATAAGCTATTAGTTCTGTCTCCATTGAAAAACTAAATACTTGTAGAAATTTATCCTACACTTACTCACAAGAGTCCCCAGAAATCTATGCACAGGTTTGTTCAATACAACAATTGTAATAGCAAAAATCTGTAAGTAACCTAAACATCTATCAGTGGAAAGCTAGGTAAATGAATTACGGCATGGTCTTATAACGTAATTCTTCTTAGCCATAGTAAAGAATGAGGGAGATCCAGATGTGCTCATACTGAAAGTTCTTCAAGATATATTGGTAAGTAGGAAAAATGAAAATAAAAAACCCAAGGATCCAAACAGTATGCTCCCATTTATGTTAAAAAAGGCCTGGGGGGGCGGGGTGCGGGGGGAGAAGGGATGTTGGAGATTCTGTGTATGTGTGCTTGTAAAATTCCAGAAATAAAATTACTAATGGGTGGTTACTTCTGAGGAGGGGGACCAGGGTTTGAGGGTGGGAAGGAAACCCAGTGTTCACTGCCCATCTTCTGTGCTGTTTTCGCTGTCACTCCTTTGACGGTAAACAAAGAAGAATGTTGTGGACAGCTCCGTTTTGCCGTAAGCTATTTGTTTTGGCATTTGAAAGATTCTGAGGTGAAGAGGGCCTTTCGTTGCAAAAGCTGAGAAGACATTGAATTATTAGAAGTGGGGCAGGAGCCGGGGCATCAGCGAAACAGTTTCATTACTTGTGTTCTGTCGCTGGGTCAGGAGGGCAGCGCTCCCAGCAGCGCGCCGGCTCGGGTGATGAGATTCAGACTCGCCATTGTCTGGGGGACAGGGGAGCTGTCTGCGGAACAAGGGAGAGGGGATCGGAGAGAGGTGGGGGATGGGGACCTGTCTGCGGAACGGGAGTGTGTGGGGGGAGGGGGCGGAGGAAAGACAATGGAAGGTGGGGGCAGGTCTGAGCCAAGAGGAGCCGCCCGGGGGCCCTGCGGTCCCACATCCAGCCGTCTGAGTGCCTAAGTTTGGGCCCTCGCCCGGGGCTCTGAGTCTCCTTGGGCGGTCTGGCGGCGGGGTGAGAAGAGGCTGTGCACCCTCCTCCCCAGGGGAGGAGGAGAGTCCCCACCTCAAAGATGCTGGCAGGCAATTCTCTGGAGAGGAAAAGCCATGCTCCAAGTAGGAAATCGCTCATCCCATAAGTGAGAATTAAAGGCACTTGAGTTTACCCTCCTTGAGATTTAAGAAGGGAGAGGAATTGGGCCAGGTGTCATAGAACAAAGACAGAAAGTGCTGCCAGGGTTTAATCCAGCGGCTGCTCTCAGGGCCCGGGCCGCGGGGACTGAAATCGCAGCCTCGCCGTTGCAGCGCTGGCTGGCAAGTTACTCAACATCTCTGTGCCTTAGTTTGCTTATCTATAAAATGGGAAAACAATATTTACCCCACAGGGGGTTCTCCTGGCAGAAGGTAAACGTTTATGAAGCGGTAACCGCGGTTAATTCTGTCTGCATTTACCACCTTTGTCAATTTCAGGGCCGCGGAGACCCTGGCGGTGCAGGGTCAGCTCCTGGGGCGGGAAGCTGGCTCTTTGGCGCATGCGCATTAACCACGCTCACAAGCCCGATGGATAAGGGGTAACCCCGCTTGTTCGTTCACACAGGTCAACGCACTGGGTGGATGCATCGTCACTCTTCTCTCCGCTCCCCACATGGGAACCCAGACTGTACTCAGAGGCTCTCTGGGGGAATGGGAACGCTTCTGGGCTCTTACATATTTCCAGGGTGGCTCCAGCGGCTTGCCTGTCCGCCCCTTAGGGGAAAGTACAAAAGCAGAGCGCAGTTGATGGTTGTCAAATAAATACTTGTTGAATGAGTCCATGGCCATAGCGTGTGCCCTGTCATAGCAACACTGCAAACGATCTAAATGCTCAACAACAGGGAGTTGTTATTAAATGTGGCCCAGCCACCCCACAAAACCAAACAGTCATTGAAAAGGATAATTATCGCAATTATATAGAAAGAGATACGCTTGTGATGTAGCTTTAGAAAAACAGGAGAAATCAAAATGGGCTGGACACGATGCTGATCCATCTTGATGATATTTTGTTAGGTGAAAAAGCAATGCTCAGAGAAGGGAGTATAATAAACTACCTTCTGTGTTAAAAAGGGGGCAGGGAGTATAAGGTTTTACTCGCAGTTACAAGCATAACATACCTCTGAATGACACGCAGGAGGCTGATAACACTGGGGGCCGGTAGGGGGAGGGGCAGAGGTGAACAGTGGAGGACAAGCCACTGACTGTTCTTTCGTACTTTCTGAATGTTGAATCATGTGAGAATGTTTCCAATTCAAAAATCGAATAATTTAAAACACGTGATAGGAGAGGAAAACGAAAAAGAGTTTAGGGGGCGCTTGGCTGGCTCCGCAGAGCATCTGACTCTTGATCTCGGAGTCATGAGTTCCAGACCCCTGTTGGGCATAGAGCTTACTTTAAAAAAAAAAAAAAAAAAAGGTAAAATATAACACTTGCTGATACATAGCAAAGTAAAATAGATCAATATACTTTTCCTACTATATTCCTCAATGCTAAGGCATAAGTTTTGCCCCCTACATTTTAAAGTTTCTGATCTCAGAATGTCTCTTATAATCAATGGGCATTCTTAGTCAGTTTTTGTGGTCGTTTCTTTTTCTCCCTAAAAAGCTTTTAGTAAATTGATGCTGCATCTTAAAACTGATGGTGTTTCAGAATTAAGGAAAAACAGTACATAAAAATGTGGCACGTGGAAAGGGATTGTAACAAAACCATTGTGTGGTGGGATTGTAGGGATCTTTCTACTTTCAAATGGCTCTTACCAGTCTTTTTACATCATCTTTTCAATAGTTTTTTTTTTTAAATGAAATATCTTTTTTTGTATATATATATGTTTTATTTATTCATTTGACAGAGGGAGAGAGATCACAAGTAGGCAGAGAGGCAGGCAGAGAGAGGGGGGGGAAGCAGGCTCCCCTCTGAGCAGAGAGCCCAATGCGGGGCTCGATCCCAGGACCCTGAGATCATGACCTGAGCCGAAGGCAGAGTCTTTAAACCACTGAGACACCCAGGCGCCCCTTTTCAATAGTTTTTAAAAAACGTATTTTAAACTGTTTTTAGGACAATCAGTGATTTTTAGAGGGAGGCCGCATTCTCCAGCATCAGGGTCTAGATAACTTACAAAGCAGTAAACCCAGGAAAGTCACCACATCCTCAGTTTAGTCTAGTTTAAATAATTATCAGAGCAAAGCCCAGGCCCTAAATTTAGCTGTTACAAGGAAAGACTCATTTTTCTTGGATTTTTCCGGAGATACCCGCCTTCCAGGAATGGTTCATCAGAAATTGAGACAACACTTAGTTGGCTTCTATGGGTGTTTATTTCAGCAATTGATTCAGACCTCAAGTTTTGGTCCAGACCATTGCCACTGTTCAAAACAGTTGTTGAGTTGAAAACACTGATAAAACCTAGTGCTTGGGGGTGCCAGGGTGGTTCAGTTGGTTAAGCGTCTGACTTTTGGTTTTGGCTTAGGTCATGACCTCAGGGTCATGAGGTCAAGACCCATGTCAGCCTCCAGCTCCACAGAACAGAATCTGCTTGAGATTCTCTCTCCCTCCTCCTCTGCTCATCCCCCTGCTCATGCTCTCTCTCTCATGAATGAATGAATGAATGAATAAACATGAATGAATGTGTGCCCGGTGAAGCACACATGAGTGATGTAACCCAAAGGTGGCACAGGAAAATTGTTGTTTCCAGTTGAGACCAGTGTCCTGTACCCTGCAGGACTCAGTTCTGACACATGCTCTGTGGATAGAAGATTTCTTAATCAAATAATCAAGTTTTTGAAATCCTGCAGGTAAGGGACGCCTGGGTGGCTCATTTGGTTAAGCGTCTGCCTTTGGCTCAGGTTATGATCCCCAGGTCCTGGGATTGAGTCCTGCATCTGGCTCCCTGCTCAATGGGGAGCCTGCTTCTCCCTCTGCCTGCTCTGCCTGCTGTTCCTCCTGCTTGTGCTCTCTCTCTCTCCCTGACAAATAAATAAATAAAATCTCTAAAAAGTAAATAAATAAAAGTTAAGAAATACTGCGGGTGAGACTGGGATAAGGACTTGGAGATTGGGGCACCTGGATGACTCAGTCAGTAAGCATCTGCCTTCAGCTTAGGTCATGATCCCAAGGTCCTTGGATTGAGCCCACATCCTTGTCCTCTTCTCCTCAGCTCCCTACTCAGCAGGGAGCCTGCTTCTCCCTCTCCCTCTGCCCCCACCCACTCAGCCCACTCATGTTCTCTCTCTTTCTCTCTCAAATAAATAAAATCTTTAAAAAGAAAAAAAATGAAAATGCTAAAGAATCCAAAACACTGTTAGATCTAATCAATGAATTCAGTAAAATTTCAGGATACAAATCAACATATGAAAATCTGTTGCACTTCTATTCATTAATGACAACCTATTGAACAAGGGAAATTAAGAAAACAATCTTATTTACAATTTCATCAAAAAGAATGAAGTATCTAATGGGGCGCCTGGGCGGCTCAGTCGTTAAGCGTCTGCCTTCGGCTCGGGTCATGATCCCAGGGTCCTGGGATCGAGCCCCACATCGGGCTCTCTGTTCAGCAGGGAGCCTGCTTCTCCCGCTCCCATTCCCTCTGCTTGTGTTCCCTCTCTCACTGTGTTTCTCACTGTCGAATAAATAAAAAAATCTTTAAAAAAAAAAAAAAAAAAAAAGAATGAAGTATCTAAGAATAAATTTAACTAAAGAGGTGAAAGACCTCTTTGAAAGGTGAAAGACTGAAAACTGTAAGACATTAATGAAAGAAATTGAAGAAGACACAAATAAATGAAAAGAAGTTCTGTACTCATGGATCAGAAGAATTAATATTGTTAAAATGTCCATATTAGCCAAAGCAATCTACAGATTCAATGCAATCCTCATCAAAATTCCAATGGTATTTTTAATAGAAATGGAACAAACAATCCTAAAATTCATATGGAACCGTAAAAGGCCCCAAATAACCAAAGTTATCCTGTGAAAGAAGAACAAAATTGGAGGCAACATGTTCTCTGATTCAAACTATACCACAGGCTGCAGTAATTAAACAGTTTGGACTTGGCATAAAAATAGACACAGAGATCAATGGAACAGAACATAGAGCCCAGAAATAAACCCACACATATATAGTCAATTTATGACAAAGGAGCCAAGAACATACAATGAGTGAAGGATGGTCCCTTTGATGAAGGATCATTGGAAGGCAGGCAGGCAGGGACAACGGAGCCCCACCCTAAGAGAAGATCACCCTTAGAAGGATTTTACACCACCCAGGAAGGAGTCCTCCACCCTTTCCCATGTGATAGATAGGTGACATAAACCTGACGGGGTAACAGGCGCAGGGAGGGGTCATCAGATGAAAACAGTCTGCTAACCAGCCCATAAAAACCTCTAGACTTGGAATCCCCAGTGGCAACCCTTCTCAGGAGCTTTGTGCTATCACTTTGCTATCACTCAATACACCTTGCTTAACTGTCCACCCCTCTGTCCGTCTACCTCCTCATTCTTCAAAGCACTGTGACCAACAACCTCGGGCACTGAGGGGGAAAAAAATCCTGTAACACCTCCAACAAATACTGCTGAGAAAACTGGACAGTCACACGCAAAGGAATGAAACTGGACCATTATCTTACACTACACACAAAAACGAACTCAGAATGGATTAAAGACTTGAACAGAAGGCCCCCAAACCATAAAACTCCTAAAAGAATACATAGGCAGTAAGTTCCTTGACATTGGTCTTTGTGATGAGTTTTTGGATTTGACACCAAAAGAAGATGCAACGAAAGAAAAAATAAATAATGGGGACCACATTAAACTAAAAAGCTCCGTACAGCAAAGGAAACCATCCACAAAATGAAAAACAACCGAGGGAATGGGAAAAATATTTGCAGATCATATGTCTGATAAAGTGAATATCCAAAATGTATATAAAGCACTCATACAACTCAATAGCAAAAAACCAATCTGATTAAAAAATGAGAAGAAGATCTGAACAGATCTATCTCCAAAGAGGACATACAAATGCCATGAGAAGATGTTCAACATCATTGAACATTAGAGAAATACAAGTCAAAACATCCCCGAAATATCATCTCACACCTGTTAGAATGGCTATTATCAGAAATCAAGAAATAACAAACTTCGGCGAGAATGTAAGAAAAAGGGAACCCTTGTGCACTATTCTTGGGAATTGTGCAGCCACCACGGAAAACAGTATGAAGATTCCTCAAAAAATTAAAAACAGAAATACCCTACAGTCAAACACTTCTGGGTATTTATTCAAAGAAAATTAAAACAATAACTCAAAAAGAGATCTGCACCCCCGTGTTCACTACAGCATTATTCACAAGAGCTACGATATGGAAACAAGCTTAGGGTCCACCAGTGGATAAATGGAGCAAGTAATTGTGGTGTGTCTGTGTATGGAATTTTATTCAGCCATAAAAAAAGAATGAAATCTTGCCACTGCAACAGCATGGATGGACCTTGAGGGATGTATGCTAAGCGAAATAAGTCAGACAGAGAAAGACAATACCATATGACCTCACTCCTATGTGAAATCTAAACAAACAAAAGCAAAGAAACCCAACCAAGTCCAGAGATACAGAGAACAGACTGCTGGTAGCCAGAAGCAATGGGTGGGAGGTGAACGAAATGGGCGAGGGTGCTCAAAAGGTTATGAACTTCTAGTTAAAACATAAATAAGTCCTAGGAGTGCAATATACAGGATGGTGGTTATAGTTTATGCCGTACTGCCTATTTGAAAGTTGCTAAGAGAGTGTATCTTAAATATTCTCATCACAAGAAAAAGAAATTTGTAACTACATATGGTGACAGATGTTAAGTAGACCTATCGTGGTGATTGTTTGCAATATATACAAATACCAAATCGCTATGTTGTACCCCTGAAACTGATATGTCAGTTATACTTATATTAAAAAAAAATTTGCATCCAGTAAAGGCTGAGCAGCTCCTATTGGACCACACAGCATCCACATGACAAAATAATTAAAAAAAAAACTATGAAGGGGTGCCTGGGTGGCTCAGTCGTTAAGCGGCTGCC
>JAQQSY010000999.1:0-14703 GCA_028646535.1 Procyon lotor | reverse complement strand
TGCAATTCATAAATCTCACTTTACAGATAGGAAAACTGAGACCTAGAGGGGGCTATACCTTGCCCAAGTTCATTCGGCAAGTGAGACGAGAAGCCAGGTGTGCTGGCTCTGCCCCCGAGGTTACATTTTGTTTTTGGAATAACTCCATCATCTCCATCATGGGCGGTGTTAGATTCCTATGCTGTAGGTTTCACACCAGTGACCGCCATTAGGGTCACAGCCCATCCAAGCTTACTAAGATTTACACCATCCATTTTTGCCCTTGCTAATATCCCCCTGACCTAGGCAGAGAGCTGGAAGGGTCAAATGCATCACGGATGAGGAAGTGCCTTGCCAAGTGAGAGCTGAGGTACAATTCCTATTCTACAGGCGCTTCCGAGGGTCCCTGGCCCCGATCATCGGCAGCCTCTCTCCCCACACAGCCTGCATTGCTGACTCAGCTCTGCTGCCCCAGGGGCCAGAAATAGAGTGGCTGCATCTCAGGGGGGATGGGGCAAATCCACATGGCCGTTTGGAAGCCAGAAGCGTTTTGATGCACCCAAAAGAAAAAAAATGCACATCTTTCTATTTGTTTTCTTCTTAATGACCCAGTAATATCTACCCCAACAAGCCCTTCCCGGCTTACTGTGGGGCTCAGGAATGGGGTGGGGTAGGCTGGAGAGTGGGTCAGGGCCCGGTGGTCTGCTGCACAGACTGCTGGTGCGTGAGGAGGTATTGACATGGCCGGGCCAGAGCAGCTGTGTCCCCGGCTTACAACTTTGTCCTGAGCTCAGGCCGTGGCCATCCAGGGACGCAGCCAGTCCCTCCCCCCACCCCAAGCCCCTGTCTCCCTGTTCTCTGTTCCACATGCTAGCTGGAACGGCTAGAGGAAGTGAGGAGGTGAACACGGCCAGTGGAAGAGAATTGATAGAAAAGCATTAAAGGAGGGGCTCCTGTGTGGCTCAGTCAGTCAAGCCTCTGGCTTTGGCTCTGATCATGATCCCAAGGTCCTGGGATCAGGTCTGTCTCCATGCTCAGTGGGGAGCCTGCTTTTCCCTCTCCCTCTCTCCCTCCTCCCCACTTGTGCCCTCTCTCTCTCTCAAATGAATAAATAAAATCTAAAAAGGAAGGAAGGAAGGAAGGAAGGAAGGAAGGAAGGAAGGAAGGAAGGAAGGAAGGAAGGAAGGAAGGAAGGAATTAAAGGCGAGAGCAGCTGGCTGGCAGCACCCTGGACAGAGACCTGTGTTGGCACCTTAGGCCCCCCAACCCCGCCCCGGTCTCGTGGGGCCCTGGAGGCTCATGTCCCCTCTGGACCTCACAGACAGGAGACCATATCCCGGTCCTGCCAAGCTCCCGAAGCTGCTGGGAGATCATTGGCAAAGGCAATACCAGGAATCATTAGGTGGGAGAACATGTTCATGTATGTTCTCACAGATGACGCCAACCAGTGTCTCTGAGTCCTTTCCGTGTGCTCCTACCCTGAGGGCATAGGGACACAGAGATAAATAAGACACCCCTGCCTCAGAGAGCCTTAAGGCAAAGAAATGATAACATGTTCCTGCGTTGAGTCCACCTGCGGAGGAGAAACTGGGGCAGAGGCGCGGGTTTTACTCCTCTAAGCCCAATCAAATGCGTAATCTCTGTCAAATGCGTAATGGATGAGGAAGTGCTTGGATGAGGGACCTTGCAGGGAGAGGGAACGCTGCTGGGCTGCTGGGTTGCTGGCGTAGGGGAGGCCCCGGGGTTGGGGGGAGGAGGCCCTCCGGTGGGGGAGGGAGGAGGGTGGCCAGCTGGCTTATCCACCTGGAGAATCAATTTTATTTCAATCCGTATAACACATTGTTCTAACGAATCTGATCCTCAGAAAGGAGGTCCTGTTATGAGTTCCATCCTACAGAGGAGGAAACTGAGGCACAGAGAAGTTAAGGTTCTTGCCCATCCCACAGCAAGCTGCCAAGTGAGGAAGCGGGGATTCCTGCCCAGGCAGTCGGGCTCGACCATAACATCGGTTATGTAAAAAGTCACGTGTGTAAGTCAGAAGACTCATAGAGGCTAGAGAGAATATCACACAAGGAAAAGAGGTTTTGTTACTTGACTTATGTCATGTTGGTGTTTTTTAAATTAGTTTTCATTGAAAAATTGAGTCAAGAGTTTAAAAGTAAGTTACCAGGGCTGAGGTTGCAGGGAAACTCATGTTCAACCTTAAAGCTTCTACTTTGGTCCCCGCCGCCGCTGCAGTGGGCTCGTCCGGGACTAGGGTGTGAGACGGCAGCTTCCTGAGGTTCACCTGCCTCCCCGCTTCCCTCCCCCCATCCCCCCCGGGCCAGGCTCTCCATCACCTGCCTTCTCTGTCCGGCCTCTCGGAGCTTCATCTTCAAACACCAAATGGTGCGTCAGCCCAGAACATCTGGGTCTAGGGTTTAACCTACAGAGGGCAACTCTTTATGCATGGATTTTACCACTTTTTTTTTCTCCTAAGGTAAGTTATTTGCTTAATCCATCTCCTGTCACAAGCGAATGGTTAGAGATCAGGACACCGGCCGTCACTTGATGGAAGCAAAGATGAGCAGAGGGTCCCACATACTCTGCGGCTCCCCCTGCACAGTGTGTGGTCCCAGTGCCCACATAGTGATCCTGGTTCTCTTCTTTTCATCTTCATAGCTGGCTGGAAGCAGAGTCACGCAGGGGCTATAGCTTAGAGCACGATTACCATCTCCCCAGAGAAAGGGACAGACCCGATGCAGAGCTGGGGTAAGCCAGGACCTTGGGTCTCTCATGCTCTCCATGGAGATCATGCTTTGGCATGCTTGCTCCCACCTTAGGGAGCCCCACAAAGCAGGGGAAGGCCTTACCCATGCCAACGGAGGCCCCTGCCACGGATACTACTCATACAGGCCACCCCTCTGGCCAGGACCCACCGCCTCCAGCCTGCAGGGCTACAAACTTTACTTCTTCTGCCGCGCCATAGAATTCGGAGCCCTGCCAGACACCGGCACATGCTCACTGGCCAGCACCACTGCCCCCTGTTACGGGGCATAGATGTCTACACGGGGGCGTCTCCCCATCACGGTCCAGTTCCATGTCACGCCCAAACCCTGAGAAAGCCCACTGACCCCCCAAACAACCAGCAAGAAGGGAATGGGCAGTTAGAACCTATTTATAGGTGACTATAAAACCTAGTCTCCACTTGAATTGCTTCTGCCTTTGCCCTGAAAGATATTTGAGTGAAGAAGAAAAGGAGAAGCAGGAAACCAAGATGACTCCAGTCTGAAGTCTGAAATTGGAACTGAAGGTCAGATTTGAGATAGCCAGGCTGCCAGTCATTGTTTGCTCACAAAACTTACGTCCTCTTGTGGACAAGAGGGACTCCAAGGTCATGGGGAGGCAGAGAGAGCAGAGCCGTTCGGGGCTGCGAGGCTGCTACTCTGTCCTTGCTCTTGAATGACCTTCTCTTCAGCCCTTGCCGTAGAGGGGGAGGGCCCAGCTGGCCTGGCTCCTGCCGGTAAGGCTCTGATCCGCCCAGATTCTCTGCACAGACTCCCAGGGATCGCATCAGGAAGATGCTTCTACTTTGACCTCCCTGAAGACATGGCCTGCTGCTTGGCAGATGTGGTTTTTTTCGATCCTTTCCCCCAGAGACCTCTGGGATAGGCCAGGAGAAGCTTAAAAGGAGCTGAGGAAACACTGACGCTGCCTTGAGCCCTGGATCCTGAGGCTTCCAGGACTGCTTGAAGGCCATCAGGATGCAGCACCAATGCCATCTCTTCCAAGAAGTCACTTGCAATCACCCGAAGCCACCAGAAAGAGAGAATGCCTCTCTCCCTCCTCTGTGCTCTTCTATGGCACTTTGAACTCATGTTGGAGCACTTCTCAGTCGGCTTTGTATTAAAGTTAGGTATTTTTGAGGCACCTGGTGGCTCAGTCAGTTAAGTGGCTGCCTTCAGCTCAGGTCATGATCTCAGGGTCCTGGGATCGAGCCCTGCCCCAGTCTCCCTGCTCAGGGGGGAGTCTGCTTCTCCCTCTGCCATCTGCTAACCCCCCACACCGCCTACCTTGTGTGCATGCTCGCTCTCTCTCAAATAAATAAATAAAATCTTTTTTAAAAAAAAGTTATGTGAGGGGCGCCTGGGTGGCTCAGATGGTTAAGCCTCTGCCTTCGGCTCAGGTCATGATCTCAGGGTCCTGGGATCGAGCCCCACGTCAGGCTCTCTGCTCAGCGGGGAGCCTGCTTCCTTCTCCCTCTGCCTGCCTCTTTGCCTACTTGTGATCTCTCTCCCTCTGTCAGGTAAATAAATTAAAAAAAATAAAGTTATGTGTTTGCATGTCAAATTCTGACACCAATTCTAATGCATGTGGTTTCCCCCCCACACACACCACCAAACAATCCTCAGACATCAGCTGGGTGTCCTGCAATTCATATCAGTTCTGACACTATCTACTCAGAGATAGCATCAGATTTCATAGGTTAAGGGCTTGGTTCCACAAGACTGCCCACTTCACATGCCATTTGCAAGTCTGGGTTGTTAGCAGTGCTTCCAATAGACTAAATAATAACTGCTGTAAGTCAGAGATTTCCATGACACCCTCCTTAGGTTCTATTAATTTGCTAGAATGGCTCAGAGAATTCAAGAAACCCATTACTTACCAGATTCTAAGTTTATTACAAAGGATATTAAAAGATACTAATCAATAGCCAGCTGAAGAGTTACATAAGACAAGGTCCTGAACAAAGGAGCTTCTGTTCCATGGAGGTTGGGGTCCAGCAACATGGCAGTGATCTGGTTCCCCAAGTTGGAAGTTCTCCGAACCCCATCCTCTTGGATTCTTTATGGAGGCTTCATTCCATAAGCACAAGCAATTACATCATTGGCCATTGGTGATTAAAGTCAATCTCCAGACCCTCACCTCTCCCCAAAAATCAGAGAGTGGGACTGAACGTTTCAACCCTTTATTCACACTGCTGGTTCCACTGGTAACCAGCCCCCACATCTAAGTGGGGTCCAAAAGTTACCTCAGTAATATAACAAAAGACACCTTCATTGTTCTTATCCCAGGAAATTCCAAGGATTTTAGGAGCTCTGTGCCAGGAACTGGGATGAAGACCAAATATGTATTTCTTATTATAAATCATATCACACCATAGGTATCTCCTCCAAAGACTGTGAGCTCCTTGTGAGCTAGGCTCAGAGCATATCCTCAGCAAACATTGAGTGACTAAATTAATAAAAGAACAAGTGCAGTAAATGCCACATTTCACTGACCTCCTGGACCTATATAGGGGGGAAAATCCTCTTTTTATTCACTCAACAAATATGCATGGAGTCCTACTATATGCCAGGCACTTTTCTTGATTATAGAAGGTAACATAGCAGACAAAAATGCTTATCCTCCTGAAATTTATAGTTTAGAAGATGAGAACAAATCATAACTACTCATATGGATGGGGGAAAACAATAAGCAAAACAAGTATATAAAATACATAGACTGAGAGCAACAACTAAATTAGAAATAAGCAATGGAGAAAAATAAGGCAGAAAAGAGAGATAGAGAGAGTTGGGGTGGGGCCTGGGAGCATATGGGCTGGACTACAATCTGTGGAGTTAGGGAAGTCTTTACTGAGAAAGTGGTATTTGAGAAAATACCTGAGAGATGAGAGAGTAAGATACATGTGTATCTGGGAGAAGAGCCTCTAAGGCAGAGAGAACCACATGTGCAAAGGCCCTGAGGCAGGAATATGCCTGACATCTGAAGGAACATCCTCCTGGATGTTCAATGTGGCTGGAGTAAAGTAGTGAAGGAGATAGCAATGGATGGTGAGGACTGAGAGATAATGAAGGCACAGGACGTGTAGAGTCTGGTTGATGTTATTAGGAAAATAGGAAGCCATTAAAGAGTCTTAAGAAGAAGAACAGCATGATCCAACTTAAGTGTTACCAGGATCACTCAGGCTACTGTGTGGAGCATAGACTACAGCAGGGCGGTGCAGAAAGCTGAGACCAGTTAGGAGGGTGTTGTGATAATCTGGATGGACCATCATGGTGAGATGAGACAGGCTGGTAGCATTGGAGATGGTATGAAGTGGGAGGATCCTGGTGCATTTTTCAGAGAGATACAATAGACTTCGCCGCTGAAATTGTATGTAGCATGTAGGAGGAAAAAGAGCAGTTTGGGTGGGGAGGTCAGGGGTAGGGGCTGAGAGCACAACAGCAGCACCAAGCAAGAATTAGAGGAGTGGAATTTGGTGCTGGAGTGAGAAGGCAAATCTCTTAAGGTGTGTGGCAGGACAGGGAAGGAGAGAAGGAGGGTGATAGTCAAAGGGCATTTGGGATCCTGTTTATGACTTCTGTTTAGGCTCTTGATGGTGGACTAAAAGAAGGGAAGTTGAGGATGTAGGACAGGAAAGTGACTGGAATAGTATCCTTGGGTAGAATCTGGACTCCAAGGGCCTCTCGTCTTCTGGATCTGTGATCCTCCAAGCCCACCTCAGCAGAAGTCTTCCAGTTTCTTGTGATTTTCCAGTAGCCTTCAGGTCAGCAGTGCTCCACCTGGAGGAGGCAGAGGTGAAGGAAGAAAGGCCACTTCTCAGTCAAAACCTGCCTTACCTCTCTCTGCCCAACTCTGAGAATCCTCAACTAGAAGAGACAACCCTGAGAATCTCCTAGAACAACACCACCCTTGTACGTGTTCTGAGAGTTAGTATATCCTGAAGGGCGTGGCTCCATCTAAGAAGGACATTTCAACTTCACACAGAAACATATTTTTTTATGGTCAAGAATGATTAAAAGGTGGACTTGTTCCATTTTCTCCCCCACTTTCAATGACATCAAGTCGTTAGTTTCCAGTTTCCTTAATGACACACAGAATGTTTCTCCTGCTTCTGTAAACTCTTCCCTCTCAATCATGCCCAGCATTCTTCATCACCCCTGACCCCATCCCAGCTGACATCTCGTGAGGATGTCAGACAGGGCTGGAATCCTGTGTGGGAACTGAGAGTCAGGTAAAACTCATGCCTTCTTCAGTTTTCCTAACAGTATTTGTTGTCTCTTTGAAGTAATGCACCATCAGTAACCCTATGCCAGGCCTTGTTGTCTAAAATGCCAGAGGTGTTAGGACAGTAATAGCTAGCGACTTTGAGATGCTCACAATTAGTTGGTTTCCTCAGGGCTCTCATTGGGGGGTTTACACAGATGATGTGAAAGATGTTTGTAAGGATCGCTCCAGAAACATTTGTGGAAATTTAAAAGGACTTCATAAAACCTTTGCACTGGCAACCTTATGTTCCCATAAATAAGCATTTTAAAGAACATTTTAGATATTTTTTCCTCATCAAACACAACTCTCATCCTAGGATACAAATAATAGTCATGAGTCATTTGTTTCTGTGTGTATGTATTAAACTTGTAGATAGAAGTTGCCATGAAAGGGAGTTGTCTGGACTTGTACGTAGGTCGGAGAAGAAACTGGAAATAGAATCATGATGTACTGAACCCCAGAAGAGGGGTTGGGCAGAGAAGGTCACTTTTATGCACTTTGCGGGGGGGTGGGGGGGGGGGAAGAAACCTGAGGGGGAAGTCAGAAACCTGAGGCTTTCTGACTGCCTCAGTTTCTGTCAAAAGCGTGCTCAGATAGCTTATTTGCGGTGCAAGTGTAAGCTTCTGGATGCGTATTTCTGGGAGTCTCTTCTGTTTCTTTTTTGCTTTCCCAAAGATTTTATTTATTAATCTGAGAGAGAGAGAGAGGGTAAGTACAGAGGGAGTAGCAGACTTCTTGCTGAGCAGAGAGCCTGATGTGGGGCTCGATCCAAGGACTCTGAAACCAAGACCTGAGACGAAGGCAGAAGCTTAACCCACTGAGCTCCCCAGGTGCCCCATCTCTTCTGTTTCTGAAGGCATACAGAGAAACAGAGATTCTATAAATCTATACATGGTAGTACACATTTTTAAAAAGACTTTATTTTTTAGGTAATCTCTATACCCAGCATGGGGCCCGAACCTACGACCCTGAGATCAAGAGTCGCATGTTCTACCAACTGAGCCCGCCAGGCGCCCCATGTCGTTTACATTTTCTAAATGTGCTGCTGGTTTAGAATAAGATACAAATAAGATGATCTACTCCAGCCCCCTATTTACAGATGGTAAAATAAGCTTCCTCAGTTCATGCAACAGGTCAGAGATAGCATGTGCTCAGACCTTTCAGCTCCTGGGCTGGTTCTCTCTCTATCCTGCTCTGATCCTCACCGCAGGCTTTACTGATTCTAAACAGTCCCTGGAATTTTGACCAAGATCTCGTTGCCCTGGATATTTCAAACTTTCCTAGGGGTATGTTGCCAAAAAAGAAAGGCTTCTGTTCTGACCCTCTCTAATAACATGAGATTAGAAAGTCTCCCGCTGGGGCACCTGGGTGGCTCAGTTGGTTAAGCGACTGCCTTCGGCCCAGGTCATGATCCTGGAGTCCTGGGATCAAGTCCCACTTCGGGCTCCCAGCTCCACGGGGAGTCTGCTTCTCTCTCTGACCTTCGCTCCTCTCATCCTCTTACTTTCTCTCTCTCAAATAAATAAAATCTTTAAAAAAAAAAAAAAAAAGAAAAGAAAGTCTCCCGCCCTTGCTTGGGAGGATAAATGACTCGAGCTGAAACGCAACCTTCTATGTTGGCAGGAGCAGGTGGGGAAGGCAGAGAGGAGGGAAGGAAACACACAGAAACAGCCTGAGCTAGAGGTAGATGTCCCAGAAAGTAGACCTTGTGATGATGCTCCTTACTCTCTAGGTGCCTTTGGTTTCATTCTGTCCCATCTCAGTCCCTAGCCCAAGTTTCTCCCCCTGACAAGTTGAGAGTTTATGACAAGTCATCACTAGTGTTCTATGTCTAGGGCTCCTTCAATCAAAGAATGTCCTGCTTTTATTCTTGGTTCTTCTGCCACCATAACCAAGAGAAAGCAAGATGTTCGCTAAGCCACATATGGAAGGCTCAGTGCCCTGGGAGATATTAAAGCCTACGTATAGGAAAGAAGAAGCCCTTCCCTGGTACATGTCACTGTGAGGGAGGGCCAATGTGGCTGTGCATCCCTGGGACAAGATTCAGTGTGTCACAAAAGCCCCAACAGAAAGCCTGGACACATGCATACTCGGTTCCCAGCAGCAGCACCCTTCAATTGATTCCTCAGTGACACCTTCTGTTTCCAGGAAAAAGTAGCCCTTCACAGTCATCTCTGGCCAAGAGGTCTTTGTGACTTGTAGATTAAAAACTACACATATTCAGGAGCTAATCCTTCTTCTTTCAATCCTTTAAGCCCTTCCAGTTTTATCCTTTTAGGTTGAGCTCCAGAGGAATCTGTTCATTTGTGGACTCACTCACCAATTCAGTGAAGATTCAATGAACAATTCTTGGCTCCTATATGCCAGGCACTTTGCTAGATAGCGGGGCTAAGACAAGGTTTCTGCCCTCAAGGAGTTTACAGTCTATGACAAGCAGACAAATGGAGGGGATGGAAAGTCAACGACACGGGTGTCTGTGTGATCCCAAACTGCTTTAAGTGCACTTAAGTTCAAGGGGGGTGGAGAGTGGAAATAACAGGCGATCCAGTGAGAAGTGCCAACTCACGCTCTGACAGTTTTGTGAGGACGTGTAGTGCTCACCAGTTTCAGACCGATGTCGATTTTCTGTTAAACCGGAAATAGGGACTCTGGCAGAAAAAGAGGAGGGTAATCGGGTGATGGTTACTTGGGCTCTGACACCGCATTTATTTCCTAGACGGAGGACAGAAAATCAGAATAAGAAGATGCCCGATGCCAAGCCCCTCCCTTTTGGGGAGTTTGTGGTCAGAGAAGATTTTGTTTAGCAGTAGAGCATCCATTTTTCTCTTCCTAGTACATTTTGGCCAGTTTCTAGTTAATCCCCATAAACCTTCCCAGCCAAGTCCCTCAGTCAGCCAAGCCTGAATGACACACAACTTCTTGCTTTAAGTTACGGTGAACTTGTTAAAGAATATTACAACAGTTTTAGAGAAATCGGACCCTCCCACTGTGCAGCATCGGGAAGACTAATGTTGCGAAGAGTTTAAAACTCACACGGGGATTTCTGTTTCTGGCCACGACACAGTAACTGGTGCGTAACTTACTCTCCCACTTTAAACAGCTACCAACAGAGACGAAACATATGAGAGACTGTCTTCAGACACTGAATGACAGGCAGTGGGAGACTGAGTTTGGAGACAAGTGATCTCTACCAGGACAGACCCACAGTCACCCCAGTTTTCTGCCCAGGAGAGTTTCCCTGTTACAGTTGACTTAGATCCCACTCTGAACCGGGCTCTCTCTGAGCCAACGAGGCAGAGATGAGAACTCTGGACTACAGACAAGGCTGGAATTTGTGGGGTCGGCCATCAGAGGAGAAAGGGCTTCCCAGAAAGGCGGGCCCCTGACATCTGCTTAGGGACTGACTGAAGGTCTGTCGCTGAGAAGTGGGCTGCACAGACAGAAGCCAAGAATGCACAGGGCCTGGCAAACATCGCATGGGGCTGGGCGGAGACTCTACAGAGAGGCCACGAGTCCGGCAGTGCTGAGGGGAGATGTGCTGAGGATTCACTTGAGACCCCAGGAAAGCTACACCTTAGGAAGAAGAACCATGACCTAGGATTAGGGCCAAATCTAAAACTAAGCTCAACGCTTAAAAAAAACAGACTCACTCTTGCAAAGAAAAAGAAACAAACCTGACAGGACCCAAAAGATCTTTCAATCATTTAACTGCCTTCGAGAACAAAATCCAATGCCCTTCAAAGGAAAACGTCATAGTCGGGACTTCTTATATCCTATTATTTGTATTGAGGAATGTGCAATCAAAAATTACCAAACATGGGAAGAAGTAAGAAAGGGTGACCCAACAAAATCAAGAGAACAGAATCAATCTATAGCGGTACACCTGGGTGGCTCAGTCGTTAGGCGTCTGCCTTCGGCTCAGGTCATGATCCTGGAGTCCTGGGATCAAGCCCCACATCGGGCTCCCTGCTCGGCAGGAAGCCTGCTTCTCCCACTTCCATTCCCTCTGCTTGTGTTCCCTCTCTCGCTGTGCTTCTCTCTGTCAAATAAATAAAATCTTAAAAAAAAAAAATCAATCTATAGCAATGAACACTAAGGTGAAAGAGATGTTAGAATTTACAGATAAGACTTTAAATGTAAAGAAGCTATTGAGAGAAATGAGAAAATACTTTGATCTAAGCTATGATTAAAAAGACATCATATCAAAATTTGTGAGACATCGGATGCCAGTCAGAACCTGCACTTCTGGTCAAGATGTTTAACAAGGACCAGATTTATTCTTAGAGCTTAAATGACCAACGACAAGGAGAAAAGCAGATAAGGTAGAGGAAACTACAGCTCTTAAGATGCCGGCCATCAAGCAGCAAGGACAGGGATGCCTGAGATGGAAGGAAACAAAGGAGGTGAGCCTACAACCACGTCAGCTCCTTGCCTGAGCTAAGGTTCCTCGAAAAATCAAAAATAGAACTGCCCTATGATCCAGCAATTCCACTTCGACCACTACCACTAACCTGAGAAGATATCTGCGTACCCATGTTCCTTGCAACGTCACTTACAACAACCAAGATACAGAAACAACCATGGTGAGAGGCCCGTGTGGGGAATCCCTGCTCAGCAGGGAACCTGCTTCTCCTTCTCCTTCTGCTCTTCCCCCTGCTTCTGCTCTCTCTCTGCCTCTCAAATAAATAAATAAAATCTTTTTAAAAAATTAAAAAAATAAAAGAGAAAACTTAAACAAGTCAAT
Organism: Procyon lotor; assembly: GCA_028646535.1. Lineage (NCBI taxonomy): Eukaryota > Metazoa > Chordata > Mammalia > Carnivora > Procyonidae > Procyon > Procyon lotor. Next base: position 2,948 of record JAQQSY010000999.1, on the reverse strand, counting down.
CAAAAGGCAGTTTGGGGCGCCGGGGTGGCTCAGTCGTTAAGCGTCTGCCTTCCGCTCAGGTCATGATCCCAGGGTCCTGGGATCGAGCCCCGCCTCGGGCTCTCTGCGCGGCACGAGGCCTGCTTCTCTCGCTACCATTCCCTCTGCTTATGTTCCCTCTCTCGCTATGTTCCTCTCTGTCAAATAAATAAAATCTAAAAAAAAAAAAAAAGCAGTTTGCCAGACTGGATTAAAAAAAATAATGAAATGGACTAAGAGCTGCCTGCTTTATATTATGTGACTGCAATTCTAAACATTATCAGCGATATAAATATTACTTACTTCCCAAAATAGTCTTCTCCTGGCCCACTTACCATTGATGCCAACAGTTAAGACCTTGTGGTATATATGTTATTTGGATCCCATGTTTCCCCTTAACATTAATCATAAACATATTTCCTCATTAAAAGCTTTCTGGAACAGGAACTTTTTTTTTAAAGATTTTATTTATTTATTTGACAGAGATCACAAGTAGGCAGAGAGGCAGGCAGAGAGAGAGGAGGAAGCAGGCTCCCCGCTGAGCAGAGCCCAACTCGGGGCTCGATCCCAGGATCCCGAGATCATGACCTGAGCTAACCTCTGCTAAAGGCAGAGGCTTTAATCCATTGAGCCACCCAGGCGCCCTGGAATAGAACTTTCTTTATTTGAGTATAGTCGATACACAATGTTACATTAGTTGCAAGCATAACATAGTGATTCGACTTCTCTACCCATTATGCTACACTCACCACAAGGATAGCCTCTGTTTATCCCTGTACAAAGTTGTTACCTGTGATTGACTCGATTCCCTATGCTGGATTGGAAATAGGAATTTTTACTGGTTGCATGATACTCCTTCAAATTTTGTTAACTCAAGATTGTTTCCAATTTGTCAATTTTACAAACAATACTGGGATGATGTCTCTGTGCATAAATCCTTGACTTTTTTCCAGCTCATTTCCTTAGAAGAGAAATGCCTCTTCTTGTGTTTTTATGTTTGAGGAAATTTGGGGCCTGTGAAGTAGCAGAAAATGTATAAATGAGATTGTGTGTGAAAGGTGCAGGTGGCTGTCCCCCACGGGACAGAGAGAGGCCAAGAGGGCAGAGTTGCAAGAGAGAAGCAGCCTGGGAGGGTTCTGGGGGCAGGGGGCGAGAGGCGCGCATGCAAGACTCCATCAGAATGGTAGGCAGAGGAAAAATGAGGCCATGCCTACACACAGAACAGAGATTAGGAGTACGAGAAAGTGGCCATGTTCCTACAGCTGGCCAACGTGCCTCCTGTGGGCCTCCATTTCTTTTTCTTTAAAAACACCCTAGAAACATCTCCTGACCCTGTAATACTCGTTTGCAGATGAAGTGGGTTAATGTTGGTCAAGTGTCTGGAACATTACCTGGCACTGAGTGGCTTCCGGGGAGGAGCCTGAGCAGGGCCCAGGTGGGAAATCCATGCTGAGGGGTACACAAAATGGAGGCTCGGATTCCCTTTACCAGGGAAAGAGACTGGCAGCCTTGCCCCGGAGTCAGCTTCCCTCAGAACGAATCTGGAGGCCCCTGTGGGGAGCCCGCTGCCCTTGCTCTCTGACTCTGGCCAGTGGCTCCAAGATCAGCTATGAGAAAGGAAAACACATGGAACTAGGAGGCAGAAGGCACTGCCTCCCTCTTCCATCGGCTCTTGGAGGCCACGGGCACCGCTTAGTAAGCAGTTTATGTTGTGAAGCATCTCCCTGGGGGAACTGGGGAACCACAGGACAGTGGAGATAATGAAGATCTATTGCATAAGCAGAAAAAGCTCAATGGTTAAATGCCCACCTCCCCCCCACCCCTTGCTCCCTGGGGGCCCCCCTGCCCTGCAGCCCTATCTCCTTTTCATTAGCTGCGTGAGAGGGCTCAACATGGATTTTATTTTCTCCCTCCTTGTGGGAAAAGACATTGATCCTGGCTTCAAACGCCTCTCTGCCTGTGTTCCTTGAGGCTGAGAGTTGGGTCCCACTTGGGGAGAACTGTTCCGCCAGTCCCCGCTGGCCTGCTCCCCATGCCAAGGCAAGGCCCTGGCACACTTCTGACTCGCCTGGCTTCCCTTTCTGGGCCTGCGAAGTCAAGGACAGTGCTTGCTCCCAGGCCCTTCCAACCACAGAGGACTGTCTTCAGAAATAAGGGGCTACCTCTGAATGGGAGCCAGGGGCTTCTGCTCTGTTGGTTTCTTCATCCTGAAGACACAGGGCAAAGATGAAATGAATGAGGTCTCAGGACCTTCCAATCCTGGCATTAGGTGGGATAGAAAGCCACTGAGGGTCCAGGCAGTATCTAGACGCAGGCTGGGCTCAGGCCAGGGGGCGGTCAGCTGGGGAGAAATGGGGAGGGATGCCCTGCTTGACCCCCAGACCAGCAGAATCCAGACATGTCTCCAACAACGGGCCTTTCCCTCTTCGATAGAGCCTGGTTGGCATCATGGTTAAAGAGAAACAGGTGAAAATCTCACCTCGAATTTCCAGCAAACATTTCTCTAGCAAACCTTTAATGAGTGGTTTGGAGGCTATATTCCACTTCTTGCCTTCTTTGGCCTCTTCCGTTGCCTGTCTGCCCTGGACCTTGCTTACCAGTGCCTTCAGGTGACCCAAGCTTCAGGTATGTCATTTGGGGCCCTGTCCCCTCACTGCCCCCTCACTGCCTCCACTATGTTTATTCCATTCTTTTTTTTTTTTTTTTAAGATTTTATTTATTTGACAGCGAGAAACACAGCGAGAGAGGGAACACAAGCAGAGGGAATGGTAGCGGGAGAAGCAGGCTTCCTGCAGAGTAGGGAGCCCGATGCGGGGCTCGATCCCAGGACCCCAGGATCATGACCTGAGCCGAAGGCAGACGCTTAACGACTGAGCCACCCAGGCGCCCCTGTTTATTCCATTCTTGAACTTGACACCCAACTCCTTCCA